>JAVCKT010022070.1:0-15333 GCA_032273925.1 Rhynchotus rufescens
GGCCGCGTCCCGCGCCGGCCGCGCTGCGCGGGGCCACGGCGAGAACGGAACGGGAAAACGGGAGAGCGGAATAAATAAAAAAAAAAAATAAATAAATAAAAAAGGGAGGGAAAAAAAAAAAGGACTAAATAAATAAATAAAGTGACACCCAGTCCTGAATCAGGGCAGGCTTTGTTAGAGAAAATTGCGGCTTGATCTGCATAATGGGAACTCTGGCTGCCCAAGGCTATCTTTTTATTGCATGTGTGTCTGCTGTTATCAATTTTGTGAACGATTTCACAGGGAGCCTGGCAGACTTGAGCTGGAATAATATGCAAAGATGAGCTTTGAATAATGAATGATGTGCTTTTAAACCAATTCCAAAGTGTCTGTGATAGTACAATATGAAAAGGGGTGGTAAGTAATAGTATATTTAAAAGGCGCTAGTATGTTTTTATTACTATATTTAAAAAGATATCTATATTATTTTTGTGAAATGGATAATATATCACAGAGTCTTTGATAATCAGCTAAACAATACATTTTTCTTTGGGAAAACTCTCCCGGTTTTACACAGTTAAATATAGCGTATCAGCGTACAGTTTTGTAATGCTCGGCTACCTTATTAAATATTAACTCTATTTTAATATTAGCTTTTAAATTTAATATGTTGACGTTCTGCAGTTTTACTTTAATTACGTTTTATAATTAATAACCCGGGACGTATGGCGTCCTTAACTGCCGCTCTCCCGCGCTCGCCCCGCTCCGGCTCTCCCTGCGCGGCCGCGGCCGCCTCCCCCGCGCGATCCTGCGGAGCGGCGGGACCGGGACCGGGGCCGGGGCTGGGAACGGGACCGGGAACGGGACCGGGAGCGGGGCCGGGGCTGGGAACGGGACCGGGAGCAGGGCCGGGGCTGCGGTGCGGAGCGGGTGCCCCCCGTCCTGTCCCGTCCCGTCCCGTCCCGCCGGGGCAGGGGGCGGCGCTGGGCGCTGCGGCGGCGCCGTCCGTGCGGGGCAGCCGGGCGGACAGGGCCCCGCACGCGGCCGGTCCCGGTCCCGGTTTCCCGGCCCCGGCGCCGCGAGGGGTCCGGCCCCTGCTGCGCCCCCAGCCACGTGCAGCGAGGCCGGCGGGGAGATGCTAAAACCGCGCGGGAAATGGGCCCAGCCGCAGGCCGGAGCGGGACACGTCCCCGTGGGCCAGGGAGCCTGGCGTGTGGGGCAGGACAGCGACAGCGCTGCCGAGGCCGGGGGACCGGGCCAGCCCCACGGGCCGGCTGGGACACGAGCGAGGCCACGCGCCCATCGCCCCCCGCCCTGCCCCTCTCTGCCCCTCGCTCCCTGCCGGAGCTTTCGGCGAATCCCGCCCTTGGCCGGGCACGTCGCAGCAGGCCGCAGGTCTCCGTTAGCGTTTATTGGTTTATTTATCGTGATACCGGCTGGATCTCACCCTTATAAATAACTCGCGCTTGGGCTTTTGCTCACAGAACTTCCACAATCGGCGGCGCTGCCTGCGGAGCCCGGGAAGCAGCTGGGCCGAGCGGCGCTCGCGGCCGCGCGGGCACCGCAGGTTCCTGCCAAGCTGCCGCCCCCACCGTTATTTTGCCATCCCGCGAGGAAGCGCCTTCTCCGACGAGCCTGAAGCCTCGTCGTGAACGTGTTAACAGGCTCAGGACTTATTTCACACGCCACGTTCCTTGGTTGCCTCCTGACGCAGGCAGAGGGACCAGGAATTGGGGCTTCTTCCCCACAGCCATCCCGCTGCGGTCTCTCCTCGCCGTGACTCTGCACAACGTGGGTTTTGGGAAAAATCTGATGTATTTTAGAGTCTCCATTTGTTTATGTAACTATAAGAGGTGGGGAGCGCGCCTGCAACTTCCCCAGTGTGACCTAGCGGCCACAACTCTTATTTCACCAAGGAGCTGAGTGGAAAATCCAGGACTTGACTCATTTTTAGGTTTTTGAGGTATAGAGCAGGACCTGACTTGCCGTGAGGTTTTCCAACCTCGATCCAAGGCACCAGGATAGCAATCCACGCTCAGAAACACCGAAATCCCGGTCACCTCAGCCGGCCCCTTTCCTTGGGAGCGCGACGCACTTGGAAATCAGGCCCTTGGGCTGCAGTTGGGTTAATTTCTTCAGCTGAACTTACACAAAACCAAAAAATTACTTAAGAAAACAACATCCTTTCAGATTTAGGCCCTCCAGTTGAAAAAGATGTGGGAAAATTACAGTTCTACAGAAAAAAAAATTGAAATATTGATGTGAGCTTTTGCTCCCTGCTGGCCACAATGCAAAGCTCATATTTTTATTTAACGAGTGCTGAAATATTACTGATATGCAAATATTAGAGCAGCACGAAAAATGCTTGAAGCAGATTTAAGATTTTTTTTTTGGGGCGGGGGGGAAAATGCTGCAGCTCAAATGAATCGCAGCCCTTTGTGAGTGCCCGAGAAGCCTGCGGACATCGCGAGCTGATCACGGCTGAAATGGTTCTCCTTGGTGCCAAACGTCGCCGCGATTCCTTTGCGCACCCGGCACCTGCCGCACGAGGGGATAACGTGTCCCGGAAAGCCGGGGAATGCGCCCCCATCCCCATGGAATCTGCTCCCAGGTCCGGCTCAGAGGCCGCTTTCGCCCTCCTCATGCTGCGACCTTCCTATCAGGGCCTATCTGCTCAAAGTTTATTTTGAAGTCTTCTGCTTCGTGGCCCACCTTTGGTCACCAGCCTCCGGTGCTGAAAGAAATGGGTAACGTTTCGTAGAAAAATAATCATTTTATTGTTTCAAAAAAGATGTCATATAAAATTCGTACTCTTTCTCATTTCACTTTCAAACAAATACGACCGCAGCCAAAGCCAGTGCGAAATTTTTAGTGATCAGAAATATCCCTTACTAAGATGTATCGAACTGAGAATCATTAACTAATACAAATTTAGAAGCAATGCATATTTATTTTGTTCTTTGGTTAAGTACTGTTTCTACATCGTTTCATAAAGATAAAACAACAAGGTAATAAATTTTGATAAGAAAGGCTGAAAACGTTCTTCAAACTAAGGCTGATTTTACATCGTTTTCACTGTTATAAATCCTTACGTTTAGGCCAGAGATATAAAAAGGCAGAAGTTATATTTAAAAAAATAGCTTTCACGAGGGTCAAAATCTAACAGTGGGTTCCCAGACTCTGCGAGTCGGTGGCGCCATCGTCCCAAGTTGTCAACTCATCATGTCCAAGGTGCTGGGGTCGGAGGCCCCTTCGCTGCGCAGAGCTTCGGCCATGTCCCTCCGGAACACGGACATGTTCTGAGTGAACCTGCGGAACAGAGACCCCAAATGTTTGGTTAAACATCACCTCTTCCTGCATAGATTTCTTTTAATAATTGTTAAAAAAAAAAAAAGAAAAAAAAAGAAAGAAAGAGTAACTTAAATGTAGATTAAATTGAAGGAAAGCCAATGGCTACATGCGGAAAACTGGGGCTCGTGCGTGGAACACAGGATGCAATTACGAGCTCATTCCTTATTCTATTCATAATTTTCCACTTTTGCGTGTATTTCCTTACTAATGGAAATTGATTTCTGCTCAAATTTAAACAAATGCGGTTCAGAGAAGCCTCCTGCTCCACCGAGCACGCGAGTGCAGCTGCAAGGAGCAGCCCCTGCGTTCAGCTGCGCCGCGTGCCGCGGCAGGGGCGGCTTCCCCGTGTTCCCAAGCCGGGCGGGCGGCTGCTGCCGCGACCGGAGCTGCCCCTTCCGGACTGTCCCACTCGCCACCCGACCTGCACGTCCACAAAAGGTCTCGGGAGCTTCCTCCCCACTACCCCTTTTGGAAAACTCCCCAGAATTGAGCAAAAATGCCTGGGATGGCTGGGTGTTCACAAAGGCAGCGATTACTCAATGTTCTGTCTGCAGGCAGCCCAGGGAACTGAAGGCTCTGCCCATTCGGCCTCTTGTCCCTTCCCTTTCCTTCAGCTTCGACTGAATCCTGGAGGGATCTGGCCGCAAAACCTCTGGATCTCAGGAAGAGGCAGCTCCGAGAGGTGCCTAGGCAAGTTGGCTTCCCTTGGGAATGAATGTTGGCTGGGGGATCTCCCCCCTTCAGATAATATCAATACGGACCTGAGAGCCCATCTGGCTAACAATTTTACTCGTTTGTTCTTTTCTTCTCCATCCTGAAGGAGGCTCAGGGAGATGGATGCCCTTGGAAGCGGCCCCTGTAAGGACGGTCTGGGTCCTGCTGCTGCTGGGTTTTCCTTGGTTTTACAGGCAGAGCCTTTTCCTGGGCCTCTCCCTCTATCCCAAGTGTGCCCATGTAGGAAGGCACACAGAGTCAGCCCGCGGGCCCGGGGTGCAAACTCGGTGCTCTTTGGGTTGCTAAATCCACGTTCCCTGCCTATTGCCCACGCTGAGACCACAGGGAATTTGTATCTTTAACCCTGGAATTTTGTAGGTAAACGAAACAAAATTGTGAAGACTACAATAAATGCAAATATATTCAAGCATTAAATAAAGTTATAATATTTTTTCACAGCAACAAAGCATTATGACCCATTTGAGACTGCTGATTTTTAGGACTTAGACAAGCTGTAATGCCTCCCAGGAAGGCAGCGAAATAAAATCACCAAATGGTTTTGGCCACTGTGTCTCTCCAAGACCTTTTCCAGTTTATTTCAAGCAAGCCTGGACTGAGAATATGTCTCTATACAGATTTTGTTTTGGATGTATAACACACATGGAATAAAAAAAGTATGTAGCTAATGACAGAAACCTAATGTGTCTTTTAACTGCAGCCAGACTCTCCATTTCATTTGTATGGACTTCTGGTTTTCCAGCGAGGGCGAGATGGGGTGAATTTATGATTCATGTCAAAAAAAACCCTGCCATGTTAATTTTTGATGTTATCAGCCCTACTGGAACCTTTCCCATGCTGTCATCTCAAAGCACCTGCCTGAAGAGCAGCCAGAGCAGCCTCTGTGAGCAGAGCAGCACCGCTGGATGCTGAAGGAAGGGCTTCGTCAGAGAGATTTAGGGTTGCGAAATGGGAGCTGCTGGACTCACCTGCTGCAGGGATGCAGCTTCTCCCGAACAGGAAAAGCAGCAGCTCAGGCCTGGCAAACTCAGACTGTGACAGAGCTGGAAATGTACTTCGGATTAAGAAATTTATTAGGTGTTCAGGCTCCAACTGTTCAGTCTTAGGATGAATTATAGGATAATAGGATAGAATATCTATTATTACAGGATAATTAGGATAGAATATCTTTAAAAAGGAAGTAAAAAGGAGCTTCAGCTTAAGGCCACCCAGATTACTCCCTATGTTACATATTCTTTTTCTCCAGTTGCAGGTTCTGGTTGCCTTTCATTCTGGCAGCTCCCGTTTGTGTTATGAACTTACCTATCTCTGTTCTTTACCAGAAGGTTTTGCTCAACTCCTTCCATGAGGTTCCTAAAGCACTGGTCGAGCACCTCGTGTTTGTTGTCTGGCTGGCTGGTTATCAAGGTTGCCCTCAGTTCACTGAAGTAATGTTATAAATAAAATTAAAAAAAAAAAAAAAAAAAAAAAAAAAGTAGGGAACGTTTAGAAATTAGGGGTTGGAAGTGTAAAAACAGAGGTACTCACCTATGCCTAGAGCATTCTGGAACGAGTGCTTAACTGCTGCTCTCTGAGATGCTGACGGCACCGCTTGTCCTAGCAGGACGTTTCAGCTGCAAAGCCGAGCAGTGCCTCAGCTTTGGAGGGGCCCTTTCTTAAATTCAAATTCTTTAAATTCAAATTCTGCTCTCAAAAAGACGAGGTGCCGAGCTGGGAAACCACACAGGCTCCCTTCAAGGAATTACAGTTAAAAGTCATCTATAGACTAGTTAAAATACTACTTTTTACCACCTTAGAACATATATCAAACTGGTAATGCTGCTGGTACTACACACCCCATTGACAGTGTTTTCTCCCTGTCTAAGCGTTTAAGAGACAGGAGGAACAGTGGTTCTGTCTCCAGGATCTGCTACTGGGAAGTTCGACCAGCCCCAACTGCATCATTGGTGCCCAAGAGTCAAAGACAAGCAGAAGCCACGTGGAAAAAAACACGATCTTTAAGCTCAAGAATGGTTATAAACAGCCACAGATAAAGTGACCTCACTTGCAACTGCTCAGCTGGGTCCAAATCCATGTCAAATTCCACATGCCTAAGGAGAAAAACTGTTATTCGTGGGGTGGAAACCAGTTTTCTGTATTCAAAATGCGGTAGACTTTTCAAATTAATTTGACATAAAAAAATTCACGTTGCATGGTCCTGTGCAGATAGTTAAAATACAGAGCAGCCTGCGATTTGACAGGTTTTTGCCACACTTGTACAAATCTCATACTAAACGTCTAAGTTGCCCAACAAAGTTGCTGCTCTCCTGCACACGAGAAAAAAGCAGGGGGGATAATAAAAGAATCTATGGTAACATCTTGCAATTCTAAAGCCATGACCCGACAAATTAACAGGTTATAGGAAGTGCACATTTCTTTATGTCTGCTTGCAAAATTCCTTGCACTCAGTCCACGTCCTTTGGAGCCAGAAAAGGCAGTATTTGCATCTTCGCTTGCCACAGCTAGAGCAGTCTGGCAAGCAGAGGTGGCAGCTGATCTTCTGGGAAGAAGGACAACAGCCCAAAAGGGACATTGCTGCCACCGGAGCAGAACCCAAAGGTGTTTTTCTCTTGCCTCAAAGGCCAATCTCGTGCTCCCAGGTCTCAAACTCAACCTGCTGCTGCTGCAATGAGGCACAAAGCACCCATTGCCCTGCAAGCTGACACTGTCTCAAAAGCTTCAGCATCCTTTCAGAGGGGACTTAAATACAACTCCCATTTTGGCACAGTCACCCTAGGGTGACACGGCCACGTGCATCCCAATTTTTCTGAGTTCCCAAGTAAACTCAATCCCTTCCTTTTGAAACGAGCTATAGCAAAGAAGATCCCATTAAAACTAAGGAGGGGGAGAACATGCAATCAAAGTAAACCATGGTGTGCACTTGCTCTGGCAGGAGGCAGAGACCTGATCTGAAATAAAGAATCCCCTTTTCACTAATGAAACCAGGAGTGCATTGAAATGACCTAAAGGCAGGACAACTTTTACAGCTGTATGTGCAGCCTCCTCCTCTTTTTCTGGAGCCCTGCTGAACGAGAAGTAAATATGCTTGATGCAAAAGGGGCCGCACAAATACTGTAAATTATGTTTCCTGTTCTCTACCCTCGTACAAGAAGTATGGGACATGTTCCTAAGCAAAGGCACTTGTACATATCCATGTCTGCTAAACAAAACACATAATCATTAGAACTAGTCTAATTTCAGTAAAAAGATTTTTCTGCCAGTCACAAATTTATTCCTTATGATTTACAGCTCCACGTTTTTATCTTCAAGTGAAATATTTAATTTCTTCTCATACCGAAGCAGCTAACATCAAAACCACATAATTAATATCTAGTCAGGCTAATGCTTAAATGCTATAAATCAGAAGCATTATATAAACAAAAGTGTCGTCTCGAACAAGATTGGGAATGCACAAAACTACTTATTTCCCACTTTTATAATGATGCAGTGACTCAGAGCAGATAGAAAATGATTAGTTTTCCTTCCAAAGTAGGAAATATTGCTTCCATCTGTAAAGTATAATATTGTGATGTCATAAAGTTTTCCTAAACACTGAATTTGCCCTTATTCCCTCTCAATCATTTTAAAAGAACTGCTCTCTCTTATAGAGCTTGGATTTAAATCACAATAACACACCAAGAAGATGAATGACAGTGCTATTGGATATGGCTAAAATTGGATCCTTCAGCACAGGTGAATGATGAGACAGCGCTTCTCTTCTTGATATATTTTCTTCTTCTATTAGTTTCCTTCCATAGCTGGGATTTCAGTTTGAATTTTAATGTATGCGGTTGCTGCTAATCTTAGTGTCTTATTTTTTTCCAGCACCCTCTTATTGTATAGACAATTCATTCTCCAAAGCAGTAATACACTGAGGCTTGTGACTGCCCAGGAGACAAAGCAATTCAGAATAAAGTTAGAGGCAGCTCTGAAGTATGGAGAACACAACAGGTCAGTGTCTTCGGAAGCAAGGCCCTGCTGCACAAAAACATGCACACATTTAGATCAGCTCATACTCATTCACTCATCTGCTTCCCATTCGAGCCAATATTGCCCAGACCAAGTCACAAGGGAAACGTGATGGGCGTATCTAAATTCATAGGTTCAGGTTTTATTGAGAGGGCAAATTGCAGAGTATTTCCTGGTTTACAGACTCTGCCGCAGATGCACGCAGTCCAAATTGCAATCAATGAGAGTGCTTAAGTGTAAAGGCTTAGATAATCCCCTCAGTCAGTTGGTTTTTTTGTGAAATGGTCCAGAAAAATAAATAAATAAGTAAATAAATAGGTTAACTATTTTTCTAGGGAGCAATTTTTTTCTGATGTGATTTCCATAGTGTTCCTGTTTCACATTTCTACTTAAAAGGCACATGAGCTTGCACAATTTCATTTACTGTTTCATTCTGGAAAAGTAAAGCTTTGATATCTTTTTTATAAAAAGTTAGCTATACTTTCAATCTAAGGCTGGACTTAAGTGTTGGGGTAAAGGTTTGGGAGGACTTTCCATCAAAATGGGGTCAGTCAGCCTTTGTGAATGAATCTGTACACTGATGATGTATGTGAGGTGAATACCGTTCTCTGCTCTTAGTGAGTGCAAGGAGGCAGCAAAGTCTCAAGAAATGAGATGGAGGATTTGAAAGAGTGACCTGCAATTTTGTACAATACAAAATATTGTATCTGAGCTAACACAGATTCATGTATCTGAGCTGGTTGGGCATATGAAGAGGGAATCTGGCAGAATTTCTGAAATACTCACTTTCTCATTGAGGAGTATAAGTCCTAGCAGTGGTCTTGACACCGACCATTGATTTCTGCAGTCTTCAAAAATGATGGTGTTCATTAGGATTGACATCATCTGAAAGGAAATTCAGACAGGTTATGTGAATTTGGATACTGCTCTCATACTGTATGATTTGGAGAGGAAAAGAATTAGTGATGCCTTGACTAACCATGCTGAAACCACTGGAATCTCACATAGGCCCGTGACACTGCACAAGTCATCCTTCAAGCTAAATATTTCCATAACCAGAACTACTACCTGGAGAAAGCTGAAGAAAATGAATGTCAAAGGTCTGCTCCAAAGAAGAAGCTGTAATCACAGAGGATGAAACAAATATGAATTGAGATTCAATTCGGTGAGATTTAGAGTAGTGTTCATTTAAGATACAGAGTTTGATATCGCTCCAGGGATCTGCCCCTTTGTCAAACTGCTTCCAGTAAGAGTAATACATATGTGAGCAGTAATCTATATTAGTTTCAGATTAATCTCTAGGTGCTATTCAAGATTCTGGTTCTCTCAAATCCACCTTTCTTCTTGCACGAAACTGCAAGGCGCTTGAACGGAGCATTCCCTATTCTGTTAGGGACATTCCTCACGCTGCAAAGCGTCCAGAAAGGCACATCCCCTTTTAACTTGGTCACGAATCCTGCATGTGATCTTCAATATTTTACATCTGTGACTTGTCCTGTGGAGCTTTGTGGCAGGAATAAAGCTACTTCATCAGCTTTGGAAACCACTGAGATGTATCAGTACTTACAATTAAGGATTATTAGCACCCAAATAAAAGATAAGGGTTTGCTTTAGTGGGCAGGTAACCAGAGCCTTCAGAGTCCACAAGGAGCATTCTCCTTCTGAAGAGCTCCCTCTGCTAGCACATGGCAAGGAAGGGTACACTTATTCCAGGGACTGGCACCACTTTTGTAAAAACAGCTAAGAAAATAACTATAGAAGCCATTCACAGCTAAAAAGCTCTGACATATCCTTGAGACAGTCCAAAATGCCAAAGGCCACAACATATACGAGCCTAAAAACATTACTTAGAGATTAAACAGAGTGAAAATTTGTAAAAATGTCACCAGCAAATAGTTTGACTCACATTTATGAAATATCTACACCCTAAAACCAAACAGGGAGGAAGTGGAAAGTCATTAAATCCTTTCTTCTAGGCCAATGAGTAGCTATGAGCAGGGTCTCCAGAGAGCTGCCGCACTGCAAACTAGCCTGTAATAACTGACCAGGACCAAGTCAAACAGCATGTTTCACTAAATGAAAAAGATGAATCCTAGCAGTAAAGATCACCTGCAACACAGAAAATAGAGATATCCACAAACTACCTGAGCTTGCAAGATGGGAACACATGCTCCGGTGTGGGAAAGGCCAATCTTTCCGCTCACTTCCCGGTTTACCTGCCAGGCAAACTATTTTTCCATTACCTGTAGGACAGAACCAGCTCTGAACTGCTTTGGTATTTATGCAAACAACCCAAAACTCTGTGCAAGCCTTAATAGAAATTTGCTTTCAGTTTGTGAGTAGTAAATATAATTCCTTATAATTTATCTCCAGGTTAGACAGAAGCATTTCTTAAATAATGAAATAAAAGTCAAACATTTTTAATCTCACTTCTGAATCCAGGGATTAGTGAAAGGGAGCCTGTTAGTTCTGGTTAGTGAAAGGGAGCCTGCACTCAGGATCAGGGCAGGGAGCAGGATTTAGTCCGGGCTCTCTGAACACACACAACAAAGCTTTACACGTGCAGATCTGTTCTCTGCACAGACCAACCTACTCCTTCAATCCGATGCAAGAGCTGATCCTGTTCTCACCAAGTCGAGGCTGTGCAGAAGGGCTGCTGGGACTAGTGGGTCTGTAGCACTAATAAGAGCAGGGCTATAAAACCTGCCCGTGAGCTCTCTGCAACGGTGATTAACACCGCTCACGCAGTTACCTAACTTTATTACTTTTGGAGGTAGGCAAGCAGGTTGTTTGGGCAGATCTTCTTCCTTCGAGGGTGAAAAATCAAGCAGGTAGGTGCTGCATTATGAAATGCACGTGTAAAATCAGAGCACACTTATCTGTCGCATCAGACCTTCGTCTCATGCAGTCAGCAGTGTATATTATATCACTAACAAAAGTCAGCTGGCCACCACCGAGCTGAATTCCACCGGGATTAAGGACTTCAAAAATCCATGATCATGGCCCTAAGACTCCTTTTCCCGTTTTTCCATGTTTCCTCATTACAATCTGCTGCTCTTTTTTCACTCTCTGGATTTGGCCTCTTGTTCCACATGCAGAAAAGAGTTTCTAGACACTTCTCAGAGAGCTTCACATAGAAGGGCACTTACGTTGCTCCCCTGAGCTGTTTAGGTCCTGAAGGAATGGAAACTCTTTGAACTCCCGAAAAAGCCACTAAATAATGTGCCTCTCTCTTTATATTGTATTTGTCAGCATGTATATCCATCCACAGTGTTTATGATGGCAATGTGCACAAAAATGTTAGCCACAATTTTATGATGATGGAATCTTTGCCCTCAAAACAGAGGAACAAGGAGGTGAATGTACGAGCTGGCATCACTGCCCATGGTCACTAACACCAGTGGCAGTGAAGAATGGCAGCAGCAGCATTTGCATTTCTATTTCAGTCCTTCTGAGAATTGTAAAGCATTTCCCACACGTTGGTGATCTTCAAGACGTGCTCGAGATACCTGAGTGTTACCAGTGCAGCCAGCTATGACCTGAAAGACTCAACTCCCTACTCGAACCTCAGAACAAAACAGAGAGACTCAAGGTGAGGAAAGAGACATTAAAAACGAAAAGGACAGGAGAGGAGATCATCTATTTTCTACGTGGTTCACACCAAACTCGTTGCCTCTGGTTCTGTTAGCCTAAACATGAGGCATCACTTTACCTGTTTAAAGTTTCTCTTGACACATTTGCTCTTTATGGAAGAACCCATGGACAAAAGAGCTAAGGGGAAAGAACCGTTCTTCCAATAAATTCTTCACAGCCCCTTTCCTTTCAGACCCTCTTTCTTTCCTGGGTGGAGGAGAAAAATGTTCAAGACACCACTCATTATGAAAACTTTCTCTAAAGGAAGCCTGTAAAGTAGCTGCCTTTCCATTAAAAAGCCTTTTGGCTGCTCCATGTTATCAATAGAACAGCACTTGCATGAGAGCAGGGCCCGTAACTCATGTCCCTCTTCCATATGTTGGCATGAATATTTTATTCCGCAGCAACTAATCATGTTTTTAACATAGAGAACAAACATTACGTAACGCTAGAAACAGCATTATGTAATGCTTTATAAAAGATTTGGAAGGATCTAAAAAAACTGGAAGGACCTAGGAATATAAAGAGCTTTTAACCAAACACCTGGATGATAACTACACTCCTTATTTTTTTTTTCCCCATTCAGAACTGAAAAAGATTCAGATTTTTGTACGTTTTCACAGCTCTGCCTCTCGACAGTCAGCTCTTAATTTAGGACCTGTGATTACTAATTTAAATGTCCTTCAGAGTTCTTGGTTCTTTTATCATCAATTTTACCTACGTCAATAAACGGATCATCATTTACTAATAATATTAGCAAGACCTAAATGCTCTGAGATTATTGCGTACCTTAAATTTTCATCTGTTATAAAATATTTATTTTACTAGAAAGCCTAACTTCCAGATTGATAATTTCCATTTTCACTCTCTGTTCAAAGGCCGAATTTCCAGAGCAAATACGTAAATTCACATCTGCTATTCTGAAAGTAGGAACCAGCACATCATTCCCACACTAAAATCACCTTTCAGTTGGCAGAAACAGCACATGAGTCGCAATTTGCGGTATGTAGACATTGAAGACTTGCAAGTTTTGTCCCTCTAAATTATGAAGCCAACTTAGGTCAGTGAGAAGCCTGCATCCTGCTTAGGATCTGAGCAAGAAGTAGGAGTACACACTTCATTTATGCAAAAAAGATACCTTGGATGACAGCTTAACGCCAACAACAAGCATCTGTCCTAAAAAATTACTAGCCCAGAGCTGCTGCAAACAGTTTTCTATGTTTTTCCATGGTTAAAATAAACCGCCCACAAACCATCATATGTTACAGGCATCATAAGGTAGATGAGTGGGGCAAAGTGGGCTTTGTAGGACTCAGGTTTCTACCTGTGTCTGTAAGGAGGTGCCTTTCAAAGGGCCAACAGGATCATGAAGCAGATGTTTGTGCTGTGCCTGAAAGCCACTACAGCCAGGTGGGAAGGAGGGAAGCCACCGCATGCCGCATGGGAGCTAGGCACCATGAAACAACCTGCCCTAAACTCGGTTGCTTCACAGCCAGTTTAATCTCTTTCCCTTAATCCAAAAGCACCCTCGTGATGGACTATGTGTCTCTTAAATCACACGTGTCTCTTCAATCATACTTGCCCC
This sequence comes from Rhynchotus rufescens, assembly GCA_032273925.1. NCBI lineage: Eukaryota > Metazoa > Chordata > Aves > Tinamiformes > Tinamidae > Rhynchotus > Rhynchotus rufescens. Next base: position 13,289 of record JAVCKT010022070.1, read on the forward strand.
TGAATTGCTTACGCGAAGGGCTATGTCCATAGGGCATCTGTTTTAAGGGAGATGATGTTCCTGGGTGAGTTGGCATCACTCAGGGTCCAGGGCTGGTGAAGATGCTCACTGGCCACTCCAGCCCCCTGCAACAAGGCAGCAAGTCCAGTGGGACGCGGAGTTTTGCTGCTGTAGGGGTTGGCTACAAGGACACCTAGAGCAGTTACCTCCAGCAAGAGGGAAGATAACTGAGGAATGAAACACCTTCTCCGTGCAGGGACACGAAGCACCTTCTCTGTGCAGGGACACAGTTCATTAACGATGGCCTTCCTGGGTGCTCCCTGCTTCGTGCCGAAGCTCCCGTGAGGTCTCTGCCGAGCGTCACGTACCCCCACGCTGCCCAAGCGCGAGGGCTGGTGTTGGGGAGCTGCTGCAGCTAACAAATGTTTGCAAACTCACGCTGTCCGCACAGCTTCTTCTTGCCTACCCATCTGTGCTCCCTGATAGAAAGTTTTTCTACCTCAGGATTGTAAATTAACCTGATTTTTTTTTTAAGCTGGTAGCACACAGAGATTTTCAGTAATAGCAACTGTAAGGGCCACCTTAAACTGACCCAAGCAACTTATGTACAATTCAGCCACTTCTAAGCAGGTAGCACAATTTGTGACGCAGAGTTTTTGCACAGGTCTGGTGTAGGAGTAGGCTGAGGTTCTCGAAGGAATGAAATTCCTCCAGGAATGAAAATGCTCCTGTATCCAAATCTTCCAATCTTCCCCTGGCCTGATGCTGTTTGGCCATGGTGCAGCTGCACAGCAGGATCCCAGAGGTGGCCCCAGCCACCAGCAGCACTGAGCACGGGGGCACCAGGGTAATGATTTTGCTGCTACTGACCTCAGTTTAGTGCTGGTATTGGCCAGGACAGGGCAGCAGGCTGGGCTTTTAAACCACACCTTGAAGGAAAACGGAGGGAGAGGCCCAGGAGCAGGTTTGTGGCTCTAAAACACGAATCAAGGCTCCTCCACGTAGCAGTGACCTGCTCCATTCCAGCAGGGCAGCGCACGGGCTCTCAACTTAAAAGGGCTAATCAAATTATTAATTAAGCGCTGCCTAACGCCGACAAGCCTTTGTGCTCTCCAACTGCTCATAAATTAATTCTGATTGTGTAACAATTAAAAGTGTTTTTTCCCATTTCCGACGAACTGAACTGTAACTGCAGCTATTGCAAATCAACCTAAAAGATAGATGGTAAAGATGGTAATAAGCAGATTGCCACTGCGTCCTGGATAGTCACCAGCTCTTCTCGGCGGATATCATCTTTCACAACAACAACAAAGGATAAGAGCACAAGGCCATTTCATGCAGTCATCAAAACAAAATGCCTTGAATATTATATTTCATACTAAATACATTACCCTGGCAGTTTGACACTCAACATTTCAATAGATATTGCGTCTCGCTCAACATTCACGCTGAATTTCCACAGATGGACTTTTAAGTATCAACGGAAGATTACTTTACTTGTCACACTAAAAAGATTTTAAACGGTGGCTGCACACACTTCATTTTTAATTTTTTTCTTTTTTTTAAAGGGAAATGAAACACGGGTTCAGGAACACTGCGGCGGCGAAAGGTCAGACACTGCAGTCCTTTGTGTAGCAGCTAAGCTCTCTCCTGCTCCTGGTTTGCCCAGCAAAACGTTGGAAGCATTTGGCAAAGCTAAACTAAACGGAGTGGCCAACTCTCACCAATCAGTTTTTGTATCTGAAAATCAAAATATTTTTGTATTTATACAAAATTTATATTGTGCGGGTTCCCAGAAACAGGTAAATGGACAAGAATTTCCATTTTCACTGCAAAAAAGAAGTAACTACCAAGAAAAATAATAACCTGCTAAGTTTCTGGACCTCATACAAACATGAATGTTCCAGAATCACCAAAAAGAGAGAGAGAGAAAAAAAAGAGAGCACAGCAATATTTTAGTCTATGAAGTCGTGAGGATTTTGAGGTATTACTCCAGAGTTCTGGAAATGGGAGAGCCATCGATGCTGAATTAAAAAAAAAAAAAT
>JAVCKT010022072.1:0-16619 GCA_032273925.1 Rhynchotus rufescens
CAAGCACCAGGTTTAAAACAAGGAGGGGGGTGTTTTTTTTTTTTTTTTTTTTTTTTTTTTTTTTTCTCCTTCCTTCCCATGCAGTTAATTTTGTTTTGGAACTTTTGGTTTCAGTACCACAGGGTGGCTGGGGGGACCGACAGCCCCGGGTTCAGAATGCGATTGGAGGAGTCCATGGAAGATGGATGCATTATTAGCTGTCAAATACGCTGTGATGCACCGCCTGGCTTGGGAACGTCCTGCTTCCCACGGCCCTTGCTGTGGGATAGGCAGGGGAGAAGAGGCTGCCTGGGAGGTGCCTGCAGCTTGACCGAGGCTGAGCAGGCGCCTTGAGCCTCGCTCGGTGCTTTGCTGAGCTCCCGCCCTGCCCGCAGGGCTCCCGCAGGCTGCTGGTGTCCTGCCCGTCCCACACCCCCGTCTCCCAGGAGAGAAGATGGATCGAGGAGCTGTAAACACGGGCTGGATGCAGCCCTGTGGGGCTGCTCAGGCAGGAGGAAACGGGGAGGGATCGATGGTGAACTGTGGGACACGCCAAGGCTGGAGCGCTGTGACAGAGCAGGACGGAGCTGGGTGCAGGGAACGGGTGGCTCGAGGCACGCTTTTTCCCAAAGAACCCCACTTTTTGTCTCTCGTGCTGGCAGCTGCTGGAAACGTGTTGTTTTATCCAAGTGTTCCCCTTCCCACCTGAGCCTGGCTGGCCGGGGCAGCCGGCCCCAGCTCCGAGCCCCATCGAGGGCCGCTGAAGCGTTCCCCGCTCCGAGCAGCGCGGGCAGACCTTCCCTGCAAAGCCGGCAAATCCCCGCTCCTGAGGAGCGGTTAATTGATTTCCCTTTCCTTGGCGCTGCGCTCCCCGCGGCTGTGCTGACACCCCGGCGGCCCGGAGAGCTCCGCGCCCTGGCTCAGAGGCAGCGGCCGCGACAGGCAGATCCTGAAATTATTGATAAACACTCATTGGGGCTGGAGCCTGTAAATTGCTAGCAACCCCAGCGGATTTCTCTCTTGCCAGCATCATTTTTCTTGATGACAGCGTGTTCAGAAGTTTGTCAGGGAGGGGGCAGGGCCTCCTGGTAACTTTTTCCCTTTTTATGCATCAGTTCTTTTAAAAGATCCCTGCATAAAAGGAGAGAGGAGAGAATCATGAGCTAGTGCCTGCAGTTATCTCTGTCCTCCAGCCTGTCCCCCAAAGAGCAGCAGGCTGGGCTTGAGCCTCCTCTGAGCTTTATCCGCCCTGCTTTCCCCCTTACAGGTCAGCCCAGCTTTTCATTCCCGCTTAGTGGCTCTCCGGGCTCATGACTTTTAGATTCTGGCATGCCGGGTCACTGGTTGGGCCCCGGCTCCTGCAGCCTCTTGCTAGGGCTGCTCAAGGAGCCAGCCTGGCTGCAGCAGTGCACAGGACAGCCCCTACACACCCTCAGTTTAGGGTCCCCTTTTCCCAGGAGTCTGGCTGCTCCAGGGGTTAGTGCTGCCTGGAAGCCGCAGTTGCAAAAATCTACTTGAACATCTCTCGTGGCAAGTTCCTTTCAGAGCAGCATGTAATTTTGTGTGTGCGTTGCCTTGTCCCCGGCTGGCGCAGCGCATACAAATGCCTGTGGCGCCGGGCTGTGTTGTGTCTCTAGCTGTTGCTCTCTCCAGAGCTCGGAGCGTTTTTCTCTCTGCTAGGTCTGCTAATTAGTGGGAGGTTGTGGATCAGGAACAGAGGGAAATGTCCTTCTGTGGTTCTGGCACTAGAAATAATTGAGCCATTTTTCACCTATGGCCGATCTCATTCTATCCTCATCGTGATTTTTCTCTTAATAGCTTGGGGATACTGTTGGCAGCCATGGGATTCACAACCATGTCCAAGCTTTGCGGTAATCACCTGGATTTCTCTCTGTAACTGGTTGCTGGTTTCTTCTTCGTTCTTGCTTCAGCTCCTCCGGGGATGGAGAAGGAGCTCGCTTGGGCTGAGCTGTGTTAGCTGTTGCTGTGCGGTTCCTCGGTCTCGTGCCTGGGGAGGGGGTGCAGGGCTGCGTGCCGGGGGGCTGCAGCGAGACGGGCAGCCGGGCGTCCCAGGAGCTGCTGCCCGGCAGGCCGGGTTGCTGCTCCGTGCAGCCCTGTCCGAGCAGGGTTGCTGCAGCCTTTGCTCTCCCAGACACAGGCTCCTGCTCCCGGGGTGTTCCCCAGAGCTTCCCTTGGCTCTCCTTGCTGAGCAAGCGGCATCCGAGGTGGGAAATGGGGAGACACCTCCCTGCTCCCCGTGCATGGGGCAGCCCTGGGCTGTGCGCTCTGCTGCTGGGCAGGTGTTTGTTGGAGCCCCTCGGGGTGCCGGGACCCGCAGGAGGAGCCACCCCCTCATCCCTGGGGTCCGGATCCTGCCCCCGGACCCGCTCCGTGGGCGCCAGCGGCTGCTGGGGCTGCCTCGGCAGGAGCCGCGCCGCTCGCCCGCCGCCTAATGAGCACATTCCTGCACACCCAGCGCTCCCAAGCCGAGCAAATCCCCTATTACAGTTGTCATGGAAATTAGAAAGTGTGTCTGTTTGAGTTTCCTCTGCGCAGGGCTCCGTGTTCCCAGCGGTGTGCACATCAGAAAGGCTCTCGCGGCGCTACCGCAGGAGCAGCTCTCATTAGGGGCCGGGATTCTCCGTGGGCAGCCGGCGCTCTCCCAGCCGAGCTGCTGCCGAGGGCTGAGCGCCACGATTTAGCGTGTCAGGCTTCTGCGAGCCCCGGAAAGTGAAGATGTTCACGGCAAGCTGAAAGGTGCGATTTATCAGTGCTGCTCCCCAGAGGCTCCGGGCCTGTCAGGCACCAAAAAATCACATACATCACCGTGGGGGAGTGCTGCTGCCTCCTTTTTTTTTATTTTTTTTTTTTTATGCACTTTATTTATGTAAGTATGGGAGCTCTGTGAGGCAAATGGAGTGGGGAGCAGGGGAGGGCGGCCGCGTGGGAGCCAGTGCTGAGCGCTGGAGCTCTGGGGCTCGGGAGCTGCAGGGGTGGATGGATGGGACTTGCATGTTCACACAGCATCTAGAAACCTTCCCCCTTCATGTGCGTTTTGGAGGCCTCAAAACTGAGATGTGAGCAGGGAAGTCTCCAGACTTTGGCACCGCTGGAGGGGTTTGGGTTCCTCCGCCCTCCACAAATATCTCTGTGCATGCCCAGGTATCTGGGTGTCTTTATAGCTGCGTGTTATAATTTTCCTTTCCAATGTTTATGGGCCGTGGGATTGGAGCTGAATCATTTGCTTAATTGCTATCAAGCAAGGAAATGGGTTATAAAATTGCTGGGGGAAAAAAAAATAGATCATTTTGGGGTAAATGGAGGGGATCAGGACTGATATGAAGAGGAAGGGGAGGAAGACTGGAGAAGAAAAGAAATGAAGGGGGAAAGAAGGAGAGACCAGAAATGGAGTAGCAGGCAGGAAAGAGGAGTGGAAAAGGCCGCTATGGGGAGCGGGGCCCTTTCCCTGGCCCCCCCACTCTGTCATCCTCCTTGCACGGCTCCCTGCTCTCCCCGTTGGCCACGTCACTGCAGCAAGGACTCGCTTTCCCATCTTTAGTCTCAGTGCCACACATAAAAGCGCTCTGATGGCCGTGGCGTGATAGCAAAGACAGAACTTAATTTCACAGCATTTTCATGTAATACTCCATAAAACTGAGCAAATTTGCTGGAGTCCAAATCCATCTCATTATGCGGAGTCATTGAAAGGGAGGCTTTTAGATTCTGGGACTTGATGCTCAACTAGGGGATGTTAGAGAAGAAGAGAAAAATAATTAATTAGGTGCTGCTCTGTGTCTTTGATCCTGCTTCACCAGGCACATTAAATAAAACGTCTGGCTCATGACTAAACACTGCAGCGCGCCTGGGGTTTGCAACCCTGCTCCGAACATCCTGCGTCTCGATGTGAGCGGGGAATCCCTGTCCTCAGCCAGGAGCAGGATGGGGAGCTCTGGGATGGGACAGACGGGAGGAGCTGGAACAGGACGGGAGCTGTGGAATGGGACAGGCGGGAGGACCTGGAGCAGGATGGGGAGCTCTGGGATGGGATGGGATGGGCGGGAGAAGCTGGAGCAGGACAGGATGTTTCTGCACTTCCCAGGGTGCGGAGGAGCTAGACCTCTGGCCCGAGGGAAATGCTGTCATGTGCTGGGTTCCCACCACAGCCCCCAGCCCTCCTGTTCCCTCTGTGCTTAAATCTGTTCTCTGCACCCAGCTGCAGTCAGACTTGAGGAGGTGGTTTTCAAGTGGGCTTGAAATTCATGTGCAGTTTGTGTGTGTGTGATTTTTTTTTTCGAATAATGTGATTTGCAAGACGCAATGACTAAGGCACCAGTCAAGCTGGGTGGGCGAAGAGGCGCGGGTGGAAGGTGTGCAAGGAAAAGCCGCCCCTGCGAGAGGAATGGGCTGCACCCTCCGCCTCCATTGACTTGCAAAGGGGCTCTCAGGAGCAGGGAATGTCGCTCTGGGATTCGTCCTGCCACGAGGACTCCGTGTCTGCCAGCAATATTGGGGGGTAGAGGGGTGGAAACCTCCAGGAAGTCTTAAAATTTGCCTTTATCACTGACATTCTGCGTGTCCTGGTAGGAGAAGGAGCCTTGGCCAGGCTCCCATCCTTAGGGAGCTGCTTCCCGGGCTGCCTCATCCCCTGGGTCAGCCCTGGTGCATGGCAGGTAGATTAAAAATGTACAAGCAAAGCAATCCTGCAGAGGAGAGCGCTCCCTTCACCTCGCGGCGTTAATTAATCTCCAAGCCAATGAGGATGCTCTCATCTGGTCTTTATTTAATCCATAACCCAGAAATCCTCAAATTATGTCATTTGTTCAATACAGATGAAATTAATTACTCTGGGAAATAGGCAACAAGTTGCATTTCTGATGCCCCTTATCACATAATCAAATCTACAAAGTGCTTTCTGTGCAGCCGCAGCGGCAGCGCTGGGATTGCCTGCAGCAGGCATGAAATACCGAGCAGCATCCTCTATAAATCTGGCACGCTGCTGACTTACAGGAAACCTCTGGCTGCGCCGGGGCGGAGGAGCCTCTGCAGCGGCGCCGGGCGCCGCTGGTCATTCCTGCGCTCACAGGGAGCGCGGCTGAGAGGGGCCCCTCTGCCCTCCTCTTATTGCCCCTTCTGGGGTAACAAAGGCAATTTGCCGGGTTTGGTGCAGGAGATGGATAGGGAAGGACTGCCCGTGAGCAGATCCTCTGTCCCTGGGCGGAGACTTGGGCTCGTGCTCCCACCCATGGTGGTTTCGAGCAGGAGAGGGAGGTCCTCAGCAGGATGGGTCAGCAGAGCGGGAGCTCCTACCTCTGGGTATGGGATAATAGTGATTTACTCCTTATTAAAGTTGTGGCAGGGAAGGAGAGCTGGGATGAGAGAGGCAAAAGCCACCGCGTGGCTCGTGCTGCAGCGGGGAGGGAGCTGGGCTGGCCCTACGGCATGGGCAGCCTCATGGCAAGAGCAGCCCTACGGCACGGGCAGCCCTAGGGCACGTGCCAGCCCTGCGGGGAGCAAGAAGGGATGCGCAGGACTGGAGCAGGGATTGCAGCCTCTGGCAATGTCCGGCACCGCTGCATGGGAGCCAGAGCGTTGCTGCTGGCCCTGGCGCTGCCGCTGTGCAGAGCTGGTGCTCTGCATCCCGCGGGCCTGGAGGCTGCAGGCTCCCCTGCCCAGGCTCCCCTGCCTCCCGCTGGGCACACTGCATCCCGTGCGCTGAATGGGACAACGCGCAGCGCTGAGCGAGTGCCCAGTGCCCACCGCGAGCGGGGCAGGGACCGGCGCCTTCCCTGTCGTCCCACCCGCTTCTCCTGAGTGTAGGGAACATCCCGGGAGGCTCTTGCCGTGCAGCCTGTGCCCTGCAGCGCTGCCAGGGTCTCGCAGGGCCCCGAGGCTGCGCCCGCCCCAGACACCCGCTGCAGAGCCCCGCTGCCTTCGAGCACAGGCAGAACAAGTCCCTGTCGCATTTGAACCGAAGCCCTTTAGCAGGAACGAGCTCTGGGGTGGGACGAGGCTGAGGTGCGAGGGCCCCCCGTCCTCCTCCTGGCCCCGGTTCCAACACGAGCCCATGCGATGCTCCCGTGCGCTCCGGCCGTCTCTGCGTTTGCTGGCCCTGTTTTCTGGAGGGAAAGATTTACTGTAAGCAGTTAAGGCAGGTACCGGCATACACGACTAGCACAGTAAGAGCTGTTGTAACAAAAAATCTATACTAGTTGTTTGCTAAAATGGCAGTAATGAATTGAAAAAATTACAAACTGATGAAGGCAGCTATTGCAGAGGCATGTTGGCATGCTGGGGACTTTAACCTGGCTCTTTAGCTGGCCTGGGTCATGAGGCTCTCTGAAATCCATTCAGAGAAGATAGAAATGTAATTTCTCTCTGCCCTATCAATTTAAATAAATTAACTATTAGATTAACTGCACTTAAAACAAAAAATCAATCCCGCCAGCCTTGGCTGCTATTAAACTACGTTTTGCACCACTAAACCTGTAATTGCGAAAGGTCCCTTGCAGGACGCGGCGGCGGCTGCGGGAGCCGGGGCTGCTCGGGGAGCCGGTTCCCCGCTCCGGGGCAGCGCGGGGTGCAGGGAGCGGCGGTGCCTGGTCCAGCCACAGCCCCTTCCCGGTGGGAAGAGCGGCGGGAGCTCCCTTGTCCGGGCGCCCTGGCGTCCGCAGCACCCGAGCAGGGCCGGGGAGGGAGAGGGGTGAGTGGAGAGGTCACTTGGGGAGCCCCAGAAACCCCTGTGCAGAAGCTTGTCCCCTAGTGCTCCTGCTGCGCCCATGGGTGCCAAGGAGGTGGGCAGCACCAGCATCCCTGACAGCAATGCTCCTGAACTGTCTCCCTTTCCTTTTCTGCCTTTTTTTATTTTTTTCCTGCTGAAACTGCCTTCTTGTGCAAACCTGCTAGAGCTCCTCCAATAAATTAGCATCTCGGGGATTTTTTTTCCTCTGCGTTTTGTGCAGTTGCATAAGAGGGAAGGGCTGAGGAGCCCCAGCAGCAGACAGTTCTGTAGAGCAGCAGGAAGCAGCCCCAGGCAGAGCTTCTCCCTTCCCTGCTGCTCAGAAATCTCCTCCGTTTTGACTGGGCGCATGCTGGGATCCCCCGGGAAAGTCTCGGGAAAGGCACGTGGGAGAGGGGGGACCTGGGGTGTAGGAATTGCTGTTCCCTGCACCCTTTGCAGAGCTGCGGGTCGGTGCCGCTTGCCCTTCTGCACTGCATTCCAGCCCAGAGGCCCTGGGGTCCCTTTGTGAGGAGGAGGAGGAGGAGGAGGAGGAGGAGGAGGAGGAGGAGGTGGAGGTGGAGGCAGCTCTGATGCCCCTGCCCAGGAGCAACCCCTGGGCTCTGCAGCGGGGGTGAGAGGCAGCCGAGGAGGAGGAGGAGGGTCCCCATGCAGCCGCCTCTCTTGCTGACCTCACCCTATTGATTCCAACCGATCCGAGTCTGATGAGATGTGTGAAGCGATCGATAGAGCCGCAGCTCGGCGGGCGGGCACGGCGCGGGGGATGGAGCTTAACCCTTGGCATCGCCCCCGCGGGACCCCCCCGCGGGCCACACGCTGCTCCGCACCGGCCGCTCCTGCTGCTCCGACCCCGTCGCCCATCCAGCACCGGCCACCGCCGCCTGCGAAGGCGCAGCGGGTCCTGGACCGCGCTCGGGGTTCTGGCCGTGCAGCCCGTGGCAGCCCGTGGGCTCCGGTGGCCTCTAGGGCTGTGCACACGCAGGGCAGCGGCGTGGGCAGCCGGGTTGCTGCCCTCCCACACCCGCATTGCCTCTTCCCCGAGGCCTTTCCCACAAAGCTGCGGGTAGGAGCGTGGGGAGGAATGGGGGAACGGAGGGAGCTGGCGGGAGAGCTGGGAGCTTGCAGCGGCGGCAGGAGGAAGGCGCCGGGCTGCTCGTGGGGCTGGGCAGCGCCTGGGGTGCTCGCAGGGGCCGAGGGCAGCGGCGTTGGAGCAGGGACGCGCGGGCTCCGGAGCGCTCCGCTGCCGGCGCTTCCCAGCCCGGAGCGTCGCTTCGGAGGTAAACGCAGTGGGTGCGAGCGGATTATCTTGCAGGGGGGATGGCAAAATGATAGAAGTGTTTATAGCAGTAACGCCCTGCTGAACTAGCAGAGCCACGGGCTGCAGGGGGTTGTAGCAGTCAGCACGGGGGCTGCGGATACGCTGTGCACAGGGAGGAGGCGTCACACAGACAGCCCGGGCAGGAGAAGGGGGCTAAACCCCTCCTGCAGGAGCGCCCTTAGCACGTGGAGAAGCTCCTTGCAGGACCTGGCCTCGCTCCGCAGGTCCTGGTAGGTATGGAGCTGTTGCTGCACAGCGTTGGGCGTTCTGGGGCTACTTGCTGGTGTAAGACGGCCCTGGCTCGGGTACCGGTAACGTGGGCTGCGGCTGGCCCAGGGCTTGGTGCCGGCTGAGCCCAGGAGCATCTCCAGGGTCTGGCGCACGAGCTGTGTCCTGCAGAGCTGCTCATCTCCGAGATGAGACCGGCAGCCGAGCCCCAGATGTCACCGCCTTGGTGATGCTCTCATCTACTGGGGTGTCTTCTGGTCACCTTCTGTCCCAAGGTCTTCCAGGGCCCCCATCCCCAGTGCTGGGTCCGGGTCCTGGTTCCCGCATGTCCAGCCAATGCCAGGGAATCAGGCTCGGTTCTGGCAGGCGGGGACATGTGGGGTGACGAAGGAGCCCTGCCCACCAGTCAGGGGGTGATAAATGGGCCGCAGCACTTGAGAATCCTAAAGCGGAGTTCACATCTGTTCCTAGGGAGGATGAGATTGCAGAGCCAGAAATGAAATGCTACCTGCCTTCCCCGTGTTCCGCGGTGCTCTTATTGGGCTCTTACGGAGAAAACGCACAAAAATCCCCCCGACTGACTTCATTATGGCGACAGAGACTAATTCTTCTGCTAGTAGGGGAAAGGCTCTTTAGCTGCATTAACAAGCTGGAATTTGATGGAAAAGACAGATAAAATCAGTCTTCTCTGCATCACTCACTTGAGGCTCTGTGAGACTTGCCACAATTAGAAAAATTCACATCGAAGGCATCATTTATAAAGGACCAAAATAGGGAAAGCGTTTGGCCCAGAGGGAAGTGGAAACAGAATTTCAGCCTGCCTCTAATCTTTCATCATTTGCCTTCTCCCTCTCTTAGCTTGGCAGCCCCAGTATTTTGCTTTGTCTCCTTCAGGTGACTAATCACCAAACTAATTAGTAGCTAATCAATGTTTAATTAAAACTTAGCTGTTAATTACTGGAGATGCTACTGTACTTTGGATGTAAAATGTTATGAAAATGTTTTTGGGGCCGTTGTTAAGAACTCGGGCTCCCTCCCTAGACTTTGTGCGTTGCTTGACCAGGTGTCTCCCTTGTGGGGCTTCTCTCCAAGCTGAGAAGTGGTCACATTTGCCTCTGCCTTAAGCCCAGGCCTGCCCGGCATTACTGTTTCCCAAGGGAATGATGCATTTCTCATGCCCTGTGGACCATCTCCAGGGAGCAGATCTTCGGGAAGGCCCCAGCAGCTGGCAAAGGCGATGGACAGGGAAGGTCCTTGCAGGTTCCTCGCTGCCGTGCGGGGCACCAAAGCCAGGGCCCCTTCCCTGCGTGAGCCCCTCGCCTGGGGCTTTGGGAGCTGGGACAAGCGCCCAGCTCAAAGCCGGGTCCCCTGCTGCATCCCCCTGCCTCCCCGTTAACCTCCCCCAAAGCGCCGGCCCTGGGGCCCCTCTCTGCAGACAGGGGTTTGTTCTGCACCTTTCGCTGCGCGGGAGCCTGGGGGTTTTTCCTACACAGCCTGTCGGAAAGGGCTGGTGAAATATTCCAGCAGTGACGGGAATGTAGGTCAGCCAGGTGCCTCCCCGTCGCCGGGAGCTGCTTCGCTTGGTGGTGCCGTCCCGCAGCCGGTGTCCCGGAGCCGGGCGAGCGGAGCTGCCGCGGGACACGGCGCGCTGTGTGGCACCCGCGGCGGGCTCTGGCCACCCCTCGGCGCTTGGGTCTCCTCTTGTTCTGGTCGTTGCTGGCGTAAAGCGTTGGAGCGGGTTGGGGTGCTGCTCGCAGCCCCGTGCCTCCAGGGACTTTGTGCCGAGCTGCCGGGGCTGCAGGTATCAGGTCCTCTTCCCAGAGCCCTTCCCAGAGCAGCTGCCCCAAGGGGTCTGCACTGAGGCACGGGGAGACCCTCGTGGCCAAGGGGCGCTTTGCAAGTGCTGAGCAGGCGCTAATGACCCCATTTACATTCCCTGTGCTCCTGCCTGCCTTGTTTCCCTGCTCTTGTCATTTTATGGCCTGTCTAACTGCTTTAGAGCAGAGCCAGCGGATAATCGAGCCTGGTGCCACGGAGGGTCCTGCGGCAGAGAGAGCCTTGGGGATGCAGCCGATGCAGCTAATGCAGCTCACGCACCTAATGCAGCTCATGCAGCTGATGCATCACCCGGCTCAAGCAGGAGCATGTCCCAGGAACCCGGATAAGAGTGGGTGAATTTCCCCCCGAAGTGGTTAAATTGGGACTCAGAAACACGTAGGAAAATCAGTGCGCTGTGTGTGCTCTGCACTTCCCCTGTCCTCCATTGGCTCCTGTGCAGGAGGAACCTGCTTTTTCGCTGGTTGTGGATTCCCGTCACAGTGTCCCTGTCCTGTCCTGCTGCGGAGGTGCCGGCGGCTCCGGAGCCCTGGGGCTCCTAGGCAGGTGCCCTGCACGGCTCCTGTGTTTTCCACCCGTTTCCCCGCTCTGGGATACCCGTCAGGCAGAGCCAGGGATTCTCCTGCACGGGGCCAGCAGCAGCTCGGGACTCAAGCGACTCTGCTAGCGAATGAAATGGGATTTATTCCTCCCTACTCAAATTCCGGGTGCTGCTGCAGGATTTGGGAGGATAAGAGCACACTGTTTGCTTGCTTGATGCCACTGGATATATTTTTTCAGTGATTTTTTTTCTTTTCTTTTCTCCTCCTCCCTTGCTAGTTAAGGATCCTGACAACAGAGCGGGACTTCATGAGCGGGGTGGTGACAATGCAAGGAGAGGAGCTATGTTTAGAAATAATTGCTTTGTCTTTTGCAGAGGTATTAGTGCTTCCATGCTGGCAGCTACAGGAATTAGCTGGAGGTATTGGTGACATAAATACGGGAGCAAAATTATTGCTGCTTATAATCACTTTCATGTATGAGAGGGAGAGAGAAAGAGACATTATCAGGGCAAAAAAAGAAAAAAAGAAAAAAAAAAAAAAGAACAAGAAAGGAGGAGAAAGAAACAGGTAGCCGGAAGGGCAGATGCTCTTAGATCTTCGGCAGCAGTTGGCATTCCTTCAGGTTTTCCTCCGGAGGCCGGTGTGCGAGGTGCAGATTGACAGAATGGGAGTATCCGCGCCGGCGCATCGCTCCGTGCTGCGCCCGGCCCCGCTGCGCTCCCAGCCCGCGGCGAGGGGCGGACGAGGCGCTGCCCAGCGGGGACCCCCTGGCGCGGCGGTGCCGGTGGGAGCTGCGGGGCCAGGAAACCTCCCCGCACGGGCAGGGTGTCCCTGGAGCAGTCGTCCTGCTCCCGCAGCTCCGTGCGCTCCAGCTTTGGAGCACGTGGGACACTGCCAGGGGTCCGAGGTGCTGCACGGGCTGCACGAGGACCCCTGCTCCGTGGGGATGCATGAGCCGCTCCATGGGGACCCCTGCTCCATGGGGATGCATGAGCTGCTCCAGGAGGACCCCTGCTCCATGGGAATGCATGAGCCGCTCCATGGGGACCCTGCTCCATGGGGATGCATGAGCTGCTCCAGGAGGACCCCCGCTCCATGAGTTCCCCAAGACATCCCGGGGGCTTCCAGGGGCCGCGGTACCGGCCGTGCTCGGCTCTTGCTCCTTCTCTCCAGGCCCCGGGAGCAGCCGCCTCCTTCCCGTGGCACGGGGTGTAAACACGCATGGTGGGAAGGAACAGACCTCCTCTGAAACAAGGCCATTCATGCTTTCCAATATCAAATTCCACGCAGAATATTAAATAATTTCCTCTTCAGTGATCCCAGTAAATTTAATTAGCTCTTTTTTTCCCCCGATAGAGTTGTCTCTGTTCCTGTAGCTCCTGTAGCTCTGCGCTCGGCGTGAAGGGGAACTCGCCTCGTGTTTTAAGTGCTTGTCTTCCCGCAGCAGTCGTGCGTGGGGAGAGCAGCCTCTGGAGCAGCCTCTGGATCGCTGCTGAACGTCCCTTCCCAGCAGCGTCCTCCAGCCGGAGCCGGGAGCGGCTGGGCTCGGCCGCATCCCGAGGAAAGCGGGATGCATCCTCGGAAAGTGCCTGCAAGCGGCTGCGCGAGCGATGCCCGGGCAGCCCGAATGGGGCCCCGATGCAGCTGCAGCCCCGGGGGGCAACGGGGACGTCGGGGTCCCTGGGGCCCGACCTGAGGAAAGTCAGTGGAGCTCGAGCTGCCCTTCAGGGCCTTTGCTGCAGCAGGTCTGTGGTGGGAGGCACAGGAACCAATTCAATGCAGGACTTTCAGCAGAAATGTTTGCTCCTTTGGGGGGGTTCTTGTTGTTTTTCTTTCTTTTTTCTTTTTTTAACTTTTAGAACCTCAAAGCAAATAGGAAAAAATAAAGGTCCCTTCCTGATGGAAGAGGCTAATCGAGGGTTATAAATGTGTCCCCGGCATGGTTCATTAGCTGCGATGACATATTGAGAGCTATGAACGGTGTGATACCAGTAAATCAATTTAGAATTTAATCTGAAAAGGAATGTGGGGAGGCTGGATCATGCAACATGTTACCAAACACTTCTTATCAGAATAAATAGAGCAGCTTTTCTTTCGTAACACTCCTCCTGCCTGGTTGCTGTGAAAAACGCAAAATAAATAAATAAACACATACCTGATTTGCCAGTGATTAATTTCCATAATTAGTGCTGTGTCAAAGCACTACACCAAGGTGCAAGGCACACTTTGCTTTAAATGTTCACGTGGATGCCTTTCCAGGTTTGCTTCCAGCCCTCCGTGTTTGGGGCGCTGAGCCGCGTGGCAAGGAGGCGGCAGCAGCGAGGAGCAGGTGAGAGCCCCGGCGTCCCGGTGCCAGCTCTGAGCTCGCTGTCCTGCGCCAGCAGCCAAGGCCCTTCGCTGCCAATGTGTGCGCGGAGCGGGGGGCCCGGGCAGCGCCAGGGATGAGCTCAGCTCCGGGGCACCCGGCCGTGCTGGGGACACGCACCCGCCGGCTCCGGGCGCCTTTCCCGCTCCACGGAGTGCGGATATCTGTTCCTGCCTGGGGTTTTCTGACACGTTGCGGTGCCAATGCTGCGGAGCTTCCCGGCATCGCGGAGCTTCCGAGCTGGGGCCGTTTGTGCTTCTCTCTCGACCACCGTGTCCCGGATGGATCTGGTGCTCGTGGGACGCAGCTCCCTCGAGGCTCCAGTGCTGCTCTCCTGCAGCTGCAGCAAAAACACAAATACAGTAAATGTTTTAAAATATGTCACCCCATGGGCAGCTCTAGTTGCACGTTCGCTCCTTCCCTCCCTCTAACGGGTATCGGATTATTCGAGTGATCTTGGCGTTGTTTTAGTAATTGACTGATGCAATGCAATGTTCACTGATTTAATAAGTTTGTTACTATAATAGCGGTTCAGGATTTTGCTCTTAATGTGCAGCAACAATTACGTTTTAGATTTGCTCATTACGTTGCATAACTTAGCTTTGAAATCTCTCATAAATTATCTTTAAAACAGCATTATTTCACAGCACGTTAGCACGGCTCTCCCTTCCCATCTCCCAGGTGCCGGGAGCGCCGGGGCGGCTGAGCCCGCTCATGCTGACGGGCGCATTCAGCCCGCGTTCGCGTATTCACGTTCTGCGTTAGGCTTTTGGCAGGGCTTCTGACACCTGCCAAGAAAATCTGGGTCCTGCCGTGTCATCCCAGCGCCTGCCTCGCCGCCAAGGACTGCAGGTACCCGCTGTTCCGGATGCTCCGCGGGGAAATCTCCAGCTGGCGAGACGCCTCCAGGCGGAAAAGGGCCCCGCGCGGCTGCGCGCATGGGCAGGGTGGCAAGTGCATCTCCCGCAGCGCTGGTGTCCGTGGCGCGTCCGAGCTGAACCTGCTCCAAATAGACCTTTGCAGCCAGAACAGCTCCCTCTGTGTGTGTCCGACACCAGGATGGACATCGGAGACTGAGCAGAAATGTGGAGAGGGGGCGAAGCCTTTTGGGACAACTGGAAGTCAAGGGTCCCCAAGGGCTTGTGCCATTGGGGACAGCTTGGAGGAGCTGCACCTTTGTCACGTCTCCCTGCTCAGTACTGGATACGGGCTGTTGCCCTTGGCCTAGGGCTGTTGGGCTGTTCCTTGGGCTCTGCGGGGAGCGTTGGGGGAAGCCCACCCGGCCCCGCCGCGGCGGGACCTCCTGGTGACAGCGAGGCAGAGCCACCCGGCTGCTTCGTCTCTGCTCCAGCTGCGATGAGGAAAAACTTCCTCATCATTAAGGATAAAAATAAAAAAAAGCCACAGCGATCTAACAAGGCTGACTTCTTCCAAGCTAAGACTCCAAATGGCAAATAGACTGTGAAATAAGCTAAGAAAAACAAATATTTTTTCCAGATTAATACTCGTTCCTTCTGGTTCGTATAGCAACCTTGCCAAAAGGCAGGGTTTTGTTGACTTGTGTTTTTCTAACTGCTTCTCTTCCCTCAACTGTCGCTCTCCCGCTATTCTTAGCCCCTCTGCGCTCCTCCTCCTGCTCTCGCGCAGCCCCGTTGCCGGCTGCGAGCCCCGCGCGCTCCCCGCGGCGCCGGCCGCGGGCGCTGCCTTGGCACCGCCTCGGCACCAGCCTTTTCCCGCTCGGCACGCGGGGTTGCCTAGCAATCCCGCACCGTTGAGCGGGTGCCCGCGCCGTGCCCGCCCGGCTGCGCCGCCTCCCCGGAGCGGGCACCGCTTTGCATTTTAGGAACAGATGTCAGTGGGGACCAGGTGCCAGTGGGGACTCTTGCAACGCAGGAGACCTTGGGGTTTTCTCTGCTGCTCCCAGTTCTTTATCCCCCAGAGCTGCTGTCCCAGGAGCCTGGCCCTGGCGAGCGTGTGCCGGGGACATGGGACGTGCTGTGATGGCGCGCGGGCCGAGCCGGCTCCGCTTGACAGGGCGTGAGAACAGGCGCTGCCGCCTCTCCCACGCGGCGCGAGCAGGCTGGGCTGCTGCCGCCGCCTGCGTGGCCAAAACATGTGCAGCCATCATGTGAAACTCGTGTTTAAGCGTATTGGGAGCAGCTTGTCCTCCTGCATGGTGGTGCTCTCCGTAACCGTGATGTTCTCTGAAGTTCCTCAAAACCCTTTGGGAAAGGGGGCAGCGGTGCCTGTTTTCAGGGTGTCGCATGTGGGCTCTACAGATGCTGCTAATGCCTCGTAGATGGGCACTATGCGAAGTCCCTGGAAAGTGAATTAACTGAAGTTCCATATTCCCTCTGTTTCTCGTGGCGTGCACCGCTGTAAAGGTTAGCCACCAGCTGAACTGCTGGAAACCACAAACACTTTGTCTGAGCGAGAGAGTGCAGCAACGTGCAGCAGGCTGCCGGGGAGCTGCTGCCTCTGCTGGGGTTTTGTGCCAGCCCAGAGCCCAGGGAGAGCGGGGTCTGGGGCCTGAGCTACCCCTGCAGCTTGTGCTCACTGCTCTTCCATGGGCTGCACGGGCGGCTGGAGGGGGCAGCTCGCAGGGACCCCCAGCAGCCCAGGCGCTGCAGAGCATCCCAGGGCCAGTCCCAGGGGTGCAGCAGGAGCGCGGGCCGGCCAGGACCTCACTAAACCTCACTATGCCTCGGGATCACTGTGCAGTGCAGATCATTGCCAGGGACCATAAGTTAGATTTAAAGAATGCAAAGGAGAAGGGGCTGAGATGCAGCGCAAGGTTTACTTAGCCCAGGATCCATTGTAAGCCTGCATCCCATGCCTTTCCTGCAGCCCTCTGCGTTTCCAGGCTTTGCAGGTGGGAACGAACCCTCTTCCTCCCACCACCCCGTGTTTCGTGCCTGCCAGGTGGCCCAGATGGGCCCAGCCTGGTGGCAGCAAGAGCAAAGAGGTAGGAAGGGGCTGTGTGCGCTGGGCTGGGGACAGGCTCGGTGCTCACTCGCGAGCCGGTGTGCGGCCGCACTGCTGAATGCAGAGCGGAGCGGAGCCAGCCCCTGGGGCAGCACGTTGCCTGCTGGCAGACAGCAGCGAGCCCGGCCCGGTGCGGGAATGAACGCCCGTTTGTCACAGCTGTGATGTGTTCATTGAGGGGAGAGGCAGCAGGAGAAAAATGGCTCCTGGCTCCCGTCAGAGGAGGGAGCACAGGCTGAGCAGGGGCTGCAAACGCGGCCCCAGCGCGCTTCGTGGGCCCTGCCGAGGTGGCAGCGCGTCCTGCGTGCCCGGCTGTGACAGTGGCACCGGGTGAGAGCGCGAGGTGGGTGCACACGATGGCTGTGACGGGCACAAGGTGGGAGCGGGCTGTGTGAGCCTTGCCAGGACATTGCATGTCACGGTGGGCGTTGTGTGCCATGGTGGGCATTGCGTGTGCCGAGCGTGTCGCCATGCAGCAGCGTGCCACCGTGCAGCAGCGTGTCACCGCGGGCATTGTGTGTCACCGCGGGCATTGTGTGTCACAGCGGGCACGGTGGGTCCTGGGCACCCCCTCTCGCGGGCAGCGCCCCGAGCCCCGCGCGGCCCCGGGGGGGTCCCGGGGCGGGGGCT
>JAVCKT010022073.1:0-38789 GCA_032273925.1 Rhynchotus rufescens
GGATTGAAACCACACAGCCCCTCACGTGATCACCTCCTTAATTACCGCAGTCGAAGCGGAGGAGCTGAATGTAAGGCCCCATTCTGATTTTCCCTGCAGATGTTTCAAATGAATGCTCACAACCAGCTGTGACCAATTAAAAAGGGTCAGTGGTGTGTTTGCAGAACTTCAGCAACTTGAGAAAGACTTTAGCCAACTTGGGAAGCTAAACTGGGTGAGCAAAGAGCTTTAAAAGTTTCCTTCTTCACCTGTTTTGTGTTCTATGCAGTTTACTGTACATATTTTCTTCTCATGAACCATCTGTGGAAAGTCAGACTGTGCATGGAGGTGAGTCAAGTGATATTTATATAGAAAAAGAGATTATTTTCCAAGCAAAGAAAAATATTACAGTCTAAAAGTGGACCATGTGGGATCCCATGGTGTAACTGGTAATAAGAATTTGAAGCACATATACCAAATGGAGTGAAATGAGAGGATCTGGGAGGACGAGACCATCCCCAAAGTCAGGGAGCCAGGGGCCATTTGAGGCTTAGGATTGCTGACCCGACCATCTGGCTTCTTTGAACCATAGGGAATGCTGATAAAAACCATAGCCCAGTCCAGCTTTGTCAGAACAGCTATTTCTGGAGATATGTCAGAAACACAACTTTTCATTTCTGGAGTGCCATGCTTGTCTGGCTAGCAGGATCTGGAGGCTAATGCCAAAATCTCATCTTAGGACTCCCAGAAATAGTCTCTTCAAACCTACGTTGAGTTTTCTTGGAAAGATGGCATGTGACTCTGGATTGTCACCTTCAAGGTGACTGCTTAAAGCAGTGGTCTGCAGCCATTGACAACACCTCTTGGCCCGTTTCTGAAACTCCTCACCACCTCATTCATAGGTTTTCTTTTGATTTTTTGCCTCTTTTATTGCATTTTAATCCAACGTGCTTCCTCTTATTTTCCAGGTGGTGTCAGTATTAGAGTATAATTCATGGAATAGCTCAAGAAATAAAGTTGTGTTTTGTGATTCTGGGCATGACAAATGCTGTTTTTCTAGGAAGCTGCTCTCAGGATTCCCAAGTTAATGAAATCTATGTGAGAAAGGGAGGATGCTTTTTGCACGTCCCTGGATCACATTCAGGCGCTCGGATGCTCTGTGCGTTCCCGTGGTCTCCGTAGAGAAAGGAGGTGCACGGGAAAAGGCTTCCACAGCAGGAGCAGCCGTGCAGTGGAAGGAGCGTCCCAGGCTTGTGCGCGCCGGCACGTGTGCTGCATTGCTGCATGCACATCTGCAGGATGTGTGCTGCATGCACTTGTGCATTTTTTCCTTGCAAAATTCAATGTTCTGAAGCAGGCCTCAGGCACCCACTTTGCATCCCCACAGCCTGTGCCAGCTGCCTCCCCCAAATGCCAGCGGGTGTTTGCATTCTGCTTATGGTTTGATTTGCAGTTGTATGCCTATATATAACAACACCTTGAAGTGGTTCCCCTTTCTGTTTGGTTTACAAGCAGAAATCAATTGCGTTATGCTATTTGCATTATAAGGGTTAGATGAGTTTTATGGGTGTTAAATATCAAACTCTTCAGCTCAAGTACAAATTTGTATTTGAAGTTAAGGAACCTCATATAAATTTGCATACAGAACCTCAAAGAATTCAAGTATCTCTTCCAGTCTGGAGGAAAACCTAAAGCTTTTGTGCACCTGGACTCGCTTGCCTTGCTGAGGCTGCGTGGCTATGTGTGGCATATGGCCTTTACTTTGTCTTGGTAATGAGTTCTCATCTGAGAGGCCAATTAAGGCGTCCTCTCCCGGGATTGCTCCTGCTTATTAGGCTATGAATGGGAATTGCTAAATGAGCAGCAGGCCTGCAGGTCAGTGCCTTGTGTCAGCTAAGGTCAGGGACCTTATAAAAAAGCTGGGGGGGGGAAAAAGTGGGAAATCGTGTTGATTCATTAGAGCAAATTGTGCCAAGTGATGGACCGCTTGCATGTCTCTGTCTCAATGAAATACTAAAAATTTTCAGTACTCTGTAAAGAATAACCTCTAATGATGACTTTTTTTGTGCTTATGGCTGTGTCTTAAGTATGTTGCTTGATTGTCTTTCTGACCACTGTGATTCACATTAACAAGGTTAATGGCAAGAAAACTGATATTTAACCTATTTTAAGAAATATTACTTTTTTTTTTTTTAAAGGCAGGTATTTCTTTAATGTGTAAGTATTGCAACTCTTCCCATTCCCATTTCAATCCTAAAACGATAAAATCCAAAGGCTTGAACTTCACAACACATGTGCCGTGTGGCAGGCAAAGCCCTCCCTGGGGTCACGTCTTGTTGTGGGGGTCATGCAGCAGAGTGCCCGTCCTGTTCAGGAAGGCATCGGAGCGCTCAGCCTGAGCTCGCGCTCCCTGCAGCGGCGGCTGACAGGGCACGAGAGCTGCTGACATCCTCGCCTTTATAAGCTCGCAGCGCCGAGGTCTCCTCAAAGGGTTGGAAGCTTTGAAGGAAGTTGCTTCAGCTTCTCCACAGCAGCAGTGAAGGTTCTTTTCCATGGGAGTCATCTTTCTCATGGAATGTCTCACTACAGAGAGACATTTAGAGTCCAGGAGGAAAAGTCGGGTTTAAGGTTAGAGCCTGTTGCTGGTCTCACTGAGGCTAGTCGGACTGTTGCCTTGAACCTCAACGGGAAAAGGGCTTCCCAAGAGTCAGGGAACCGTCACCCCTCCTTCTCTTCAGGTCTCCTGAAGTCTCTTCAGGACTTTTGGGAAGACAAAGTGGAAACTTGCTGAGACGGGTGGACTTGCTTGCAGGTTGCTGATGTTGTGTGAGAAGACAGGAGCGTGTCTGTGGAAACCACAACGCGTTTTCTTAAAAGACTGCAAATTTGGGCACAGTAGTAGAAAATGAGTGCCTGGGTAGGAAGCAGTGACAGAACATAAGGAGAAAAAAAATACCTCTGGAGATGTAGAGTGAAGTCTGGCTGAACCTTGGGCTTGGCAGGAAGCTGAGGAAATGGAGAATCATGTGCTATAGGTTTTAGAGTAAATAGATGTATTTGTCTGGAGTGGAGCGAGGGTAATTGATGAAAATCTTTATCTCATCTGTTAATGGATTGTGCATGGGAGCTACCCAGCACCTTAAATTATGTATGTGGAAGTATTCTTGGACTGTGTAACTGTTATCTCTTGCAGATGTTCACTCTTCCAGAACATTTACACAACCTAAAAGAAATAACTCACCCCAATGTGACAGGTGTTTACGCTCCCTCTCGCCAAAAGCTGCAGCGGCGGCAGCGCTGCAAGAGAGCAGCAGTGTCTGGGTCCCTCTCGTGGCTCCTGCGCTAAGTCCAGGCACAGGCAAGGCCAGGCCTACAAAGCTGGCAATGAGTAGCTCTTACCAGCCTTTTCTTTGAGTCTCTCTTAGTGCAAAGGGAATTTCTGAATGCTGGGGTGTTGCATCCACCTTGGGGTAGGTGGGATGCTACTGCTTGCTTGCAGTCTCAGTCCTCACAATATCCTCCCTTCTGTTCACACCTTTTCCTTAAAAAGCAAACTTGTACATTTTTAGGAACAGAGATGCATTGAAACTGTGTTTTAGTGGAAGTCTTGTACTAAAGCTCATATTGAATTCATTTGCATTTGCACATCACTTTAGCCCACGTACAAAGAAAGGTAAGACCAGCGGGACGCCTTCTTTAGGGGACAAGTTTCTTGGAGCTCTGTGACGTGTCCTGTTCCTGGCCTTGGAAATCAAGTGTAGGTGGGACCTGTGGGCACAGTTGGAGGCGACCCATACTTGGTTTCCAAGGTCAGCAGGGAAGCTGCAGAAGAGCAAAACACTGAACATCACAGTGCTGAGTGCCGTGGTACTTCTCTGCTCTGGGAGCAAAATGAAAACATGAAGACAGACTAAGCATTTGAAATACTAGCCTCGCATTCTTGCAGGTTTTCATTTGCTTATTAGTATTCTTGGAGAGTTAGTTTCCTTGGAAAAAAATATCCAGTGCAGGTGAAAATATCCATTTCCTGAATGAGCAAAACTCTTGGGGTATTCTGGACACAGAAGCTGAATCCAAAGAGCCTGGGCCATCTCCCACATTCCTCCTTTAAAGAGGAGGAACCTTCCATTGACTCCTCCAGTGGGCAATCTGCAGAGGCCTTAAATTTGTAACCCCCACAGATCTTTCAAAGGTTGCCATATGTGTAAATAAGAGGTAATGATGTAGCCATTCCTTTTATTTTGGCAAATACCAGTTCTAAACCCATAGCGAGCAACCTTAAAGCAGTCTTCCCAGCAAATATTGCCTGCAGTGCAAAGCAAACTGATTCTGAAGCACTGTTTCAGAAATAGGTATTTCTGGAGCAATTTTGGACCTAGCTTCAGAACTACTTAGTCCATAGGCCAGGCTCTGGTCAGAACTGCAGGGGCGATGCCGCTGCCCTTGACCTGCAGCGCCGCGGAAGCGGGGAGAAGCGGTGAGCTGGTGGTGGCAGTGCCCAGCCTTGGTCCGCGGGCAGGAATGCAACCCCCGTGACTGTGCCAAAGCCACTAGCTTTGGTTCTGGCACCTAATCCTGTTCTTCGTGGAGGAAGAAGAGGGGAGAGCATTCTGAACTTGGGAATGGTTTATGGCCCATGCCTCAAATCTCTAACGTAAGCCAAGCACATTGCACGGGAGAAAGCCCGCAGCCATTGCACCTCTCTGAAGAGCTAATGAATTGTTTCAAAGATGCATGGCAACCTCCAGGGAGTGATATATAACATATAACCTCTTCCATCGACAACTCAGAGGGCTGGCCAGGCCCAGTTCTAGCACAGCTGCTCCCAGTTAGCTCCGAGCCTCAATGGATCCCAGCTTGATTTAGTGACCAACCTTTCCCACTTTTTTTCCCTGGCACCTGGCTGGTGGTGACAGCTGATTCATAGCCCTTCAGCAGAGGCAGAATAAATGCCATACTGCTGGGCTGGGGGTGACTGCAGCTTTATAGTGCCCTTTGTCCACAGATCTGATAACTCTGGACAGCGAAACAGCCCTTAATTTATAGTAGCAAAATAATTAACCTTGGCCTCTCCCCTCTTTTGAAACAAATATGGCTCATTAGTTTCTCAGAATCGCTTTTTTTGTGTGTGTATGTGTGTTAGGAGGCAATGAATGAATGTGCTTGAAGGTGGCAGTGCTGCTGCTGGCTGGTGTGTGGGGCAGAGGCTGGAGATGGGGCACGTGGCACCATGCTGGGAGCACAAGCCCCGTGCAGGAGGTCTCAGCCTGCAGGAGGTCTCAGCAGCTGCCCTTTTTGTCCTGGTTGCTGTTTCGCGATGTCCTAGTTGTGATGCAGGAGGCAATCGAGCTTGAGAGTGCTCCCGAATCTCCAACAAGCAGCGTCTTCTTGTACAGCCCGTATCCTACGAGAGGGATGCTCCTGTGTTTGGAAACCTTAGGGAAAGGACATACGCCCAGCTCTTCCACAGGCTCCTGCATCCTTTGGGACTCTCCCAGCTACTTAATTCTGAAAAGGGTTCTTTTTAAATCACTCCTTTTTATTCTCTCCTTCCTGTCAGCTCTTCAGAAGGAGGCGCTTGGGCATCTCTGCGTGTGCACTGTGCCCTTTGCTGCCAAGAACTGTGTTGGCAAGAGCCTGTCTGCGGTGATGGCTTTCTTACAAGTGATAAGTAAATAAAGCAACTTTGGGGGCCAACTTGCTGTCATGCTGGATAGCAAGACAAGCTGCATCTCCAGATACCAGTTAACCACATGGAGTTCCCAGCAGCGACAACACATTAGTAAGCCTTTAAAACAGCCATGTGGCAGACAGGCTGAGTTTGTGGTTCAGGGTGGAAACAGAGGCTGTAAGTCAGGAGAACCTGAAATTTGATCTCAGCTTTGCAGCAGTTCCAGTGATTCTGTGCCCTTTTAGGAGATGGAAGGTAATACAAGAAATCCAGCTACTCGGAAAGCTGGAAGGGAGTGGAAAAATAACCTGTTGAACTTGAAGGAGGGCAATAAATACTTGCAGTTCTGGCAGGGCGGATGGAAAAGGTGATCCAAACCACATGGAGAGTCCTGCTGGAGGTGAGGGTCCTTGCTGCACCCCAGCGCCCTGCGGTCCTCAGCTCACCTCCTGCTGATCATTGTGCAAGCTTGAGGCTTCTGTTAAATCCCAAAGCAGCCAACACTTATTGATTTGATTTTTTCATACTGAATGTTGACTTTCTCTAGGTGGGAAATTTTCTTGTGCTCCTTGTGGCACGTGTTAGAGAGAGCTTAGAAAGGCTCGGTTCACAACCAGGGGTGCTCTATCTCTCGCCTTTGCCGATGTGCAGAGCCGGGCTCTGCCCTGGCAGACCGAGCTCTGTGCTCAGGTGGAGATCTGGGGATTCATGCAGAATCGTGGAGATTTAGCAGCAGTAGTAGCAGAAATGTTTAGTGCCCAGTATGGCTGAAGCACGCGCTCTTGGCAAAACTACAGCTCATTATTCTCCCATCCAGACCAAATGCCTTAAAATAGCATTTGTCTCCATTTTTCTACTTTACTTTCAGGAGGAAATGTTTCTATACACGGCAAAAAACAAAGTAGCTTCTTGAGGTCAAATGCATTTTTAGAATGCCTTGTTTAGAGCCAAGTGTGAGGAGTTTGACAGCAGCTGATAAATCTTTTCAAAACCCCCACGTGCATTTTGCACATCCCCTTGAAACGCCCGTCTCCAGGCTGTTTGGCTGCTGGCAGCGAGCGCCGAGGCGCGGAGGGGACACTGCGGGGACGGAGCCGCTGCCTCAGCGGCCATCGTTCCCCACGGCCACCCAGTGCAGAGGCCAGTGACTCGTGGCGGCGGCGCTGGCAGCCGGGTGCCTGCGGCGGCCCCGAGGACGTGCCCGAGCACCGGGAGCCTCGGCGAGCTACGTGCCCAGCACGGGCTTTCGGGACTCCGTAAAGTAGCCGTCCGCTCTCCCAGCAAGCGGTGAAAGGCTTCAGGAGGGAAAGCTTCTCCAGGGCTTCCTGCCCGCTCCCAGATGCACACTGGGGAGGACACGGCCTCAGGGCGAGGAGAAGGGCGAGTTAATGGAGTTTGCTTGGGTCTCCGGCAGAACCTGGGTGTGGGTGTGAAGGCGACAGCTTCACCCTCTGTATTACTCTTTTTGTACCATGAAACCTTTCCTTTTTTTTCCCTTATTGACACTGAAAACTTAATAGTAGAAAAACTAAGCTGTATTAAAAATAGTTACTTCTGTCTCATGGCCTGCCCCAGCTTGGTGTGGCAGCGGAATCTCGTCCATCCCTCTCGCTTCTTGTCTCTTGCAGACACCAATGAATGTGCAGCTGGGAACGGCGGCTGCGAGTCCCAGTGCTGCAACACCATCGGCAGCTTCTACTGCAAGTGCCCGGCGGGGCTGGCGCTGCGGGAGGACGGGAAGACCTGTGCAGGTAGGGCTGGCCGTGAGCAATCCCCGTGGAAAGCATCGCACCCTGCGCTGCCTTTCTTGCACTTAGCAAGTTTTGTGTAAAAAAAGAGGTTCTCCTGGGACCTCATACTCTTTTGGAAAGCTATTTTGGAAGCTGAGTGTGTTTACGAACTTCCTCCCATTTCCAATACAAAATAGCACATAGATGTTCCATAGATTCTCGAATTCAGTTTGACTTATGTATTTAATTAAGTTGCAGACTTTGTCATTTTGTTTTGCCCACCAGCTTGTTTGCAAGTTTCTCCCGGCTGCCAGCAGGCAGCAATGGTGTTTCAAACCTTGATCTAATTTGCAGGGGACATAAGGCCATTAGCACAAAGAAGCAATCTGCCCTTTCACTCTCATGCTCCCTCTTTTCTATCTGTCAGACAAGATGATGTTATCTCTCTCTTCAACATAGTAATCATAGAATAAAGCTGATGATTGCTTCAAAAGACACGGGATGTGATTTGTGTAGCACAGGACCCAGAGCAGGTCTCATGTCGTATGGACTTTTCCACTCCTACAGCTTCAATTTATGGTTATGCACTGAGTAGGTTTCCCATCCTGTTCTCCCTGCAAGTCATCTTCCGTGCAAGCGCTGCTTGCTTGAGCTGGCTGCAGCTCCGAGTCAGAAAAATGCAAAGGGCTCCTTGCTTATCAGAGCCAAGAGCAAGAGATAGTTCTTGGAATATGCTGCAGGTCCAGGATTTACTGAAAAAGCTGGAGAAAGATGCCTTTCCTAGGTTTCTGCAGGATAGAAGTGTGCTCCCAGTGCAGTGTACACTGTTGTTTAGTATTGGTGTGCTTTTGTAGCAGAAATTTCAGACATTTTCTGTGCTGATTTACTTAGTAAAAGTCCCAAAATAGACAAAATAATTAATAAAGATTACTGACACACTGGGGAAGAGGAATTTGTGTGAGCAGTGGTTTGGACATTAAAGAATTCTGCAGAAAAATGTCCCTTTCTTGCCAGTTTGGTACATTTGTTATGTTTTGTTGAAAATAACTGAGAAGTATTTCTTGGCTCTAGTGCTGCTGTAGAGATGTGTGAAATAAACAACTTCACCCTTATCTCAGCCAAGCTGAAATATTTTCAGTTTCCCCAGAATCCCCCTGTTGAGGGTTAGGTTCTCAGATTAGAAGGTTCAGAGGGGTGGTAGAAACAACTAGTTTGCCTTTTTGCTGTGTATTTTTGGAGTTTTTCATAGCTAGTGGTTTGGCTGGCCAGAGTCTGCTCGATGTGTCTGATGGTGGCAAGCTGAGAAGATCCCATGGGACCCCTCCGCGCTGCAGGACCTTCCCGTTGCTTCCTGCCCTCTGCCAGTCACTAGCACTAGCAGCACCCACACAGGACTGGCATGGGTGCACGTGTGCATGTGCAATGTATGCACATGTGTGTACGTATGCACGCACAACGGCGGGTCAGCACCAGCCTGGCATCCTGCACAACAAGGTTTAACTTAATCTTATCTGTGAAACAGGCAAAGCGGTAGCAGTGGCAGCGCTTGGCTCTCCAGTTTGTTTTCACTCCTGAGGTAGAGGGATTATATTTAGAAAGAAAATCCTCCGGTGGGTTTATTCAGTCCCGGGCTGCTTTGCTAGCCCTGCCAGGAAGGGAGCCAAGCAGCTCTTTTGATGTGCCCATGTGGGACCTGCCTGACAAACTCGCTTGAGTCTGGTCCCCAGTCCCTGCACGGCACCAGCTTTCATCTTTATTTACTTGGCTGGAATTGGAGTTAGTGATCTAGAGTTTCAAGTAACCATGTTTTATACAATACTAATTTTCATTTGATTGGCCTTTATGAATAATATACAGCTGATCTAGGCACTTTTAGCGTGTCATTGCTTTACTGAATATAGGGCAGTCATGCTTGCATACAAGAGCCTCTCCAGTATTTGTGGGTTTAATTCTATCTTTACAGGAAGAGCTGGCTGTGGTACAGCAGTTCAGATAAATTATGTGTTTAGCTTTTTTATGAGAAAAAAAATCCCAGTTTTTCTTTTTTCTAACATTTGAGTTATGGCAAATGCTAGAGTGCACAAGTTCTATTGGGGCAGCATCCTTTTGAGATACCTTTCCATGATGCTCCGCCAGTGCAAAACTCAACATGTGTCGAGAGGCGGGAGGAACAGTGCAGGGGAGCAGAAACTGTCCATGAAACGTTAGGAAGTTGCTTGTGGTGTTTGGAACAATCTACTAATGGGACTCGTGACTGCTGTCCACCTTCTTCTGGAATATGCTGCTGCAAGAGCCTTGAATTGTTATTTTTTCCTGGATTCAGCTTGTCTTGGTGTTTCAAAATTCTTCATGGAGTGCTATTCATTGCAGTCAAAACCACAAATTTTCATTTGGAAATTTACTGCAGCCAAATAATACTTGAGTAGCGTCTCAAAGTCAGCAGGCACCGCTGCTTGGCAGCCACCCCCATCTCAGCGCTGCCCCACGGGGCTGCAGACCCTCCCTAGAGCCAACCGCGCTTGGGGGCAGCCTCTCCCGCCTCCTGCCTTCAGGAAAGCAGTGCAGTAAAATCCTGGGCTGCAGCGTGGAGCTTGGTAACACCTTGATTTCTCTGGGGTGTTCCAAGTGGCCATTATTCCTGCTTTGAGGTTGATTTTTGCCTATGTAGAAATTCTTTTCTAAGCAAACCCTGCACGTTATTCCCGTTTGTGGGGTGTGCTTGGCCGTTCCGGGGCCCTGCGCTGGCGCCGAGGGGCGCCGCTCCGGGAGCCCGGGGAGCGGTGCGGGCCCCGGTGCGTCCCGCCGCGACGGCGCGGGAGGGCGGCGGCACGGGCGGCTCCTCACAGCTCCGGAGGCCGCCGGGGCCTCGCGGAGGCCGCTGCCAGCCGCGTTACTGACGGGCAGCGCGGGCAGGCGCAGCCTCCCCTGCCCGGGGGGGCCGCGGGGCTGGGGGCCGCGCGCGGGCTCTTTGCGACCCTCCTCTTTCGCCCTCGGGGATTTTGCTCCCCGGGGATGAGTCGCGTCTCAGGCGCCGTCCGCGGGTGCCGTGCTCGTTTAACCGCCCCCAGCTCCGTTTAACCGCCCCCTTTTCTCCTCCCCGGGGGCGGGCGCGGCGGCAGGGGAAAGGGGGGGCTCTCCTGGGCTTGGCCGTTACCTGGAGGGGACGGGCGGCTCCCGGGCCCGGCCCGACGCGGAGCCGCCGTGCGCGGAGCCGCCGTGCGCCTCCCGTCCTCCCGCGGGCTGCCGGCGCCTCCCGGCCCGTGCCGTCCCGTCCCCTCCGCGGCGCTGCCGCCTCCTCCCGTCCCCGCTGCGGGCAGCGCGGGTCCCGCCGCGGCACCGCGGCCCTGGCCCCGGGGCCGGGGCGCCTCTGGCTGCGGCTCTGCTGCGCCTGCCTGGGCGGCCTCCCGGGCGCCGCCGGCAGCCACTACCGCTACGCGTGGAGGAGCTGCCCGCCGTGCTACGCGGCGCTGCGCGGCGCCCTGCGCCCAGGTACGTGCCGCGAGCCCCCGGAAAGCCCTTCCCGGGCAGCGCTGCGCTCCGGGCGCCCCGTCGGGGCCGGGCGCCGTGGGACTGCGCCCAGCGCCGTGGGACTGCGTTCAGTGCCGTGGGACTGCGCCCAGCGCCGTGGGACTGCGCCCAGTGCAGAGGCAGCCCCGGGGCCAGGGGCAGTCCAGGAGCAGCTGCATGGGTTGTATTAGCATAAGGTGATCTGCTGTTGTTCCCGAGTTCACGGGTCTCACGCTGGTCAATGAAATTCTGTCATGGGGGGAAAAAAAAGACGTCTGAGTTTGCTCAAGTAGCAGGAGCAGTGTGTAGTGGAGCCTCGGGAGGTAGAGAGCTCCGTGCTCTCATGCCGTGCGGTGAGAGGGGAAATCCTCTGGCAGGAGGCTGGAACCGGGAGCAAGGAGCACTCAGCCAGCAGCGATGTGCACAGAGAGGGAACCGCGTTCTGCAGGCTCGGACCGCCACTCTGCGCCAAAACGCTCGGGTCGCTAGTGTCCTCGGCACCGGCATCTCAAGCCTCTTGCTACCTTGGCCAACCCAAGAGACCTACCCAGAGGTGGAGGCGACAGTTGTTCCTTGCTCAGCAATGACAAAAGCTCAGAAGATGCTGCTGCAGCCGCACAGCCTTTATCGCCTGCTCTCCGGGTTGATATGAAAGGCGGTAGCAGCCGGTCTCTGTGTCTGCTAAGAGTGGGCGCAGATTAAAGCATGGCAAGAAGAAAGCTCAGAACAGGGTAGCAGAAGCAAAGAGATCCGCTGCGCTGCTTCCAGCCCCTTACCTGCCGGCAAGAGCAAAACACACCGGGCTCGTGTGGCAGCAGCAAGTTACTTTTAATGGCTTCCTATGGGAGTTGCATTTTCTGATGTACTGGGTAAGGCAGTGCACTGAAATAGTAAATACATTTTTGCCAGTTTTCAGTATCTCTTGCTGAATGTTTTTACGTGCCCAGGCTCGTGTGTGTGCTGGTAGCTGGGCAGCTGTGGGAAGCTCTAGTCTCTGTGACTCTGCACGCTCCGGCTGCTTGTTGGCCTTCAGCTCACTGATGAGGCAGCAAAGATTGAGAGGGTGTGAAACTACAGGGAATGATGGACAACAGGTCAAGTCCACTCTCCGCCAGAAACTTGGGGTGTTTGTGAGTGATGTAGATATCAAGAGACACATAGTCTCATCCCTAGAAAATCCTCACAGATAAAAGCTCCAAGCCGTCGATCACAAAGGTGATGCTAACATAGCTGTGAAATGTGTCATTTACCCCTTTGGAAGGGGGTAAATCTTTTTTGTTGTTGCTTGTAGACCGGCTGTTTGCCTTGAGCGCTGCTCACAGCTGATGTGGCCGTGCTCTCCATTAGCTCTCCCAGTTTCTCCAAGTGAAGAGCAGACAGGCTGCCTGATGTTACGTGCACCTCTGGTCTCTTCTGAGTGTCACCAATGGCATCTTCTGAAACGTGGCTTGCATTTTGGGGTCTCTGTGCTGCCAAAGCGTATCACAGTCGCAGCAGGACGTCTGCTTCCACGGGTGATCTTTGTGTGACTCCAAGACGTGCTCCCAGCACAGTTTGTATTCCTGGGCTAATCACTAGGTGGCGAGGCCTCCCTGCCTTGGCCCGGTCCTGGTGGGCAGTGGCACCTCACGCCTGCCCCAAGGCCTCCACGGTGTGCACCTGGAGACACAGCTCGTCCCGCTTCCACACGGTCCTTCGTCCAAGCTGTGGAACAGGAGGCTGTGAGGCCGCCTCCCCGTGAGGCTGCACGAACCTGCACGGGCTCGGGAGCAGGCGCTCCCGGGAGCACCTGGTATCTGCCGCAAAGCGCGGGTTCTTCGTGCAGGGCAGCACCCTGCGGCAGGCGGAGTGTGCAGCCAACGTGACCTTTGCAAAGAGAGCAAAGCAGGGAGGGCTTGTGCTGTGCTGGCTGACAAATAAGAGGCGGTTTTTTTTTTTTTTTTTTTTTCCCTGAATAAATGCATGGGATTTCTTAATAGCTTGAGTGGTTAAACGTGATGAGTTGGTAGACTCCTTCCTGCTCCATTCATCCCCAGATCTGGAGCTGTCCAGAGGAAGGTAAATGATGCTGAGTTCAGATGCTGTCCTGCCTGCTTCTGACTTGCGTGTCCTCTCCCCCTTTTTTTTGCAGATATCGACGAGTGCCAGGTTCACAACGGGGGCTGCCAGCACCGATGCGTGAACACCCTTGGGTCCTACTACTGTGAGTGCACGCCGGGCTTCCGCCTGCACACTGATGGCAGGACCTGCATTCGTAAGTCCAAGCTCTAGACTTCCTGGGAATCCGGGATCCTTCCCAGCCCTGCAACTGCATGGCACGGGGCCCAAACCAGCTCTCTTTGGCCTTCCCACCCACGTCCCCCCGGTAGGGAAGCCGTGAGGACAGTGATGGGGGCCTGTTCCTTCATCTGTTGGGAACCTGGTAGTCTTTCTGAACATGTTTTAATTACTAGGTCCATAATATTTGCTCCTGTTCAGTGTGCAAGTGTACGATTAGGGCTTCCTTGTAGTTCCTCAGGTTATTCTGGTTCAGAAGTAAATTCCAGCTCACAGGGTATTGCTGTTTCTGCTTTGGCTGCAATGCGTATCAGATACGGTATTTTCAAAATTGATGCCCCTAATGCATTTCCCAATAAGCCAAGGTTTGTTTTCACCTGAACGAATTTGCTGTGTCTGCAAGACAGGCATCAACTGTGCTAAGAAAGTGAAAATAAGCACGACTGCAGGTGGAGTCATGGCCACAGTAATCTCAGAAACCTCTTCCCTGAGATTTCAGTCATGTGTCCGCTTGGATGGTGCATGTCCAGACATTATAATTCAGATGCCAGGTCTGGCTTGTAGTTCATTGGGGGGTCACTTTCTTAAAAGGCGCTCCCGATGCGCTTGTGCTCCCGGCCCCTCGGGTCCTTTGGAGCCAGCGGCTGCGGGGCCCAGCGCTGAGGCCGAGGGCAGAGCCTGCTGCCCGAGGGTGGCTTGTCCTGCTCCGTGCTGGTGGGTGCTTGGTGCTCGGCCTGGAGCCGGGCACCGGCCCGCGGGGCGGCTGAGCACGCGGCCCGGGGCTTGTTGCGGGGTGCTTTGAAGCCTCGGACGTGCACTTTCTCTGTGCAGATACATGGAAGGGACTCATTCCTTGAGTGCCCAGGCTACGTAAATATTTACACTGCGGAGCCCGAGGCTTTGCTCCGACTTGGTCTTTGCAATCACACGGTTTTTATTAAGCCGTGGTTCTTGCCGAGGGCACCAGACCAACGAGCAAGGGGCGCCCGGGGCGCGTGGCCAGTCCCCAGCGCCTCCCGTCGGCACCAACCTCAGCTCGTGCGTTCGAGTCGCGGCTCCGGAGTCCTGCCCGCCGCAAGGCTGGCGAGAAGAAGGGCTGCTCCCATGGGTGAGCGCCAGGCCGGAGCCCAAACAGAAGGGCAGGGTAGTGCGAGGCGCGGCAGGTGCTTTGGGGAAACCTTCCCGGGAGCCAGCGAGCTCCTTGGTGGCGTGCAGCTTGGTTGGGGCTGCATAGAGGGCATCTTTGTGGGCAAAATAACCCAGCTTCTTCCTGGTGATGAGCTGCTTCCTCTTATTGCCCTGGTTGATAGCTGCAAAGAGCTTGGTTTTGCTCTACGCCAGCAACACATCTGTGTAGCACCAAGTCACTGCGAGGCAGGGGTTTGCCTGGAGCAGCAATTCCTGCTGCAAGGAAGCAGCCTTTGCCTTTTGTGGCGCCTGATGCTGAAGGGCATTTGCTCATGGTCGTAGGAAGAGCTTGTGATTCCAGAGCGGCAGGAGCTCCGTGGTTCTGTGGGATTGGGGCAGGTGAGAGCCACCGTGTGTTCCCTTGTTCGGGATGGCTCCCCCCTTGCTGCACAGGTAAAAGTCAGTGTGGCTAAGAAAAGAAAAAAATGGCACTGAGTAACTTGAATCAGACAGAAATACAGATATAGGGATATTGAGACTCTGTCACTCCCGCAGGCACGAAAGGCACTAAGGCACGAAACTTAGGGCGAGCTCACATTTTAAGGCGGGTGGAATCACAGCGTTGATTCCTCTGCCGTCCCGTGCGGGGCTGTTGCCCCAGCAAGGGGAAATGCCAGGTTGTCAGGAGGATGCCCTGGGACGACTGCCAGGCATCTGAAGAGGACGAGAGCTCGCTGGGGCTGCATTGCACCCTGACCACAGAGGCAGGAGGGTGCAGAGCGGCCCCAAACCAGCCTCAGGCTCCTGTGCTGCACCCCGGGGAAAGGCTCCACCACTGCTGTCGCTTTGGTAATCTGCAGCTCAGCTGGGCGGGATTCCCACATAGGATCTGTTCTTGCAGTGCAAACAGAGCAAGTCGCTGATGGCTCTTAACACAGAAGAGAAAGGGGAAAGGAAAACCACAGACATTTCTATTGGAAGTGAGATGAAACGAAAAAAAAAAAGGAAAGGAATCTTTGGACGTCCTGAGATTACCTCTGCCTCTATGAGAACCACATGGTCAGCAGGCTGACATCTTCAGGCCTCCTCCGCTCTTCCAGAGCGGGGCCGGACTCGGCTCCAAAGCAAAGAGTTTAATCTGAGCCGTTGCTTTCCTTGGCCTGCAGAGCAGGGCATGGTCGGAATTACCACACAGCATGTTTCTGGAAATTGTCTGAGGTTACAATAAATCGCTTCGGGATTACCTGGTGTATCCCGATTTGTATTAAGAGCATTTCGAATGAAGGAATTGGAGGTTTATCAGTGATTCATGTAGTGAACAGAAGGACTGTGCCATGAAGGTTTGTGAAGTGAACTGTGTGTTCAGAGGGTAATTGTATAGATGCATGACTGACTGAGAGGTTTCTTTCATTTGCATGTGTTATACAGCCAGCTTCGACATTTTAGAGAATTTGACCATTTCTTTGTCCCTCTTACTTGTAGACTGTCCTTAGAACCAATGGTTTTGTGTGAAGCCTTGTGAATTTCCTGCTGAATTCTGGTTGCTGGAAGATCTCGCGTCTTCCAGCGGCACCGCGCTCCCCGCAGCGCGGAGGGGCTGCGAGCAGTGCCTGTCTTGCAGACGATGAAATATCATCTGTGGAAAATCTGTCTGAACTTTAATTACAAAAGTCCATTTGATGTACAGTATGACGCTGGCTTTGGCAATGTCGCAGAAATTTTAAGATATAAAAAGCATCTGGTAATGGAAATATTTTTAGAGAGGTTCTGTAAACAGAAAAAAAAAAAAAAAAACCTTAATTAAAACAAGGCCAGCAATGAGGTCTACTGGCTCTTGCTCTGGAGAAGCCAACTAAGGAGATCCAGGATTAGAAGGCCTTTTCTTGAATGGAAAGACACCCAAAGCAATTTTCATGTAAGGCTTTTTTTTGAGTTTGTCTTATTATTTCTGAGTCTTAAAGTGAATTAGACCGTATCTTAGTAAAACCTATCCTGGGTGGCTGTACACTAATGCTGCAGGATGTTATTGCTTTGCTCCTTTCCTGGTGCATGTGCCACAAGCGTGCCAAGGCCTGTGCCGTGGTGGTGCCCGCTGCATTTTCCCTGCACAGATTTCTTGGCAGAGAAGGATTTCTGGTTCCTATTACTGCTGGTACTGGGGAACAGTCCCGCTATGGTAGAGACAAGGAGAACACGAGTGCCTCAGTCATGTGCAGTTGCAGCATTATGAGGCTCACATGGGGTTATTAGTCTTTAAAAGAAAGTTTGCCAACAAACTGTACTTTGGGGAGATTAAAAAAATGCACAAGAGGAAACAAGATGTTCTGCAAGACCCTGGCATTCCCACAGCTACAAATTCACCCTCTTGTGGTGACCCACAAGCTGTTTCCATTTCATTTCCATTGAGACGGGGTTGTTCTGCCAGAGCCGGCTGCAGAGAGCAGCTCGACACGCGTATCCTTCCGTAGCCCGAGAACGGGGGTGCCTGTTGGCCTTGGTCTGCACAGTGCCAGTGTTCTCGCACCTCTCGCAGCCAGAAACCTCCTTCGCTGGGTGCAGGAGAGCGCGAGTTCACCGTGGTGAGCAGGAGCCCGGCACGGCTCACCCGGCCGAGCCAGGGCTCCGGCAACCACGGATCCCGCAACAAATCCCGAGCAGCTCTGCAAAGCCAAGCCGCGAGGGAGCCCGCCCCTGCCCTGGCCCCTGTTGGGAAGGCTCGGTACGGGTGACACCAACGTGCCCCGGTGTTCTGGAGCGGCCGCTGGCTCGTGCGGCCCCGTCGGGGCTGTGCCCCGTCCGCGGGGGCTGCCGGGCGCAGCGAGGTCCCGCTGCCCCCTGGCACCATGCCCAGCTCTCGTTCCCAAAGCCTGCCGCTCTCAGCGATGCCCGAGGCAGTTTTCTAGCTCGGGGCAAGGCAGCCTGTTTTGCGCACGGCGCGCAGAACTGATTCGTGCAGTAGCAGCTCACTTTCCTTCACCATGCCGTGAGCTAACGTCCCTCGTTAGCGCGGGCCGAGCAGGCCCCTCTCGGCTCCCTCTTAGCAGGGCTCCCTTTGTAAGTGTGCGTGAGCGCGTGTGATTTGCCCTGGCCTTTGCAAGTGCTCCGTCGCTTGACGCAGGACTTCTCTGATGAGCGCTTTGTCCTTGCCTCGTAGCCCTGAACACTTGCGCCGTGAACAACGGGGGCTGCGAGCACGACTGCGTGCAGGTGACCCTGGCGCAGCACCGGTGCCAGTGCCGGCACGGCTACCAGCTGCGGGCGGACGGCGCGCGCTGCGCCCGTGAGTGCCGCGCGGCGCGACGCGCTTGTTTTCATAGCTATATATATATATATTCTTGTAATATTATAAGAATTATAATAATAAGAATTTGGTCTTAGTAACAGTGTTATGTGGGTGCTCCATGTTTGCATGCTCAGGTGACAAGCCAAGCAGACCAGGGTCGTCTTCCCTCGTAAAAACTAATGCCAATTCTGCATGTCTTAATGTCAGAGTTGTGTTCCGCTGATTATTTTGAAAGTCACGGAAGAGCAGAGGGAGCCCAGCCAACACAAATGAAGTTATCATCAGGGCAAACACTTCTGAGAAAGTGCACAAGAGCAGCATGTCTCGGTGCAAGAGGATCCTCTCTCTCTGCTTGCAGACAGCTTTCTGGCTGACCTGCTTCTGCTGCAGCACGGGGAGAAGCTGCAAGAGCACAAGTTTAATCTTTTCATCACAGCAGTTGGCATTCAAGAGGAGCAAAGAGGGAAGTCTTTTGCTGTGAAGTTGTTAAGGACAAAAAAAGAACATCTAGGATATTGAAAATCAGGATACTTTTGTAGCATCTCTCTGTCCTGGAGCAAGTCAGAAATTGGCAGACACCTCAGTAGAAGCACTTGAGATGAATCTGCCCGGTACTTGCTTTGAAATCTCTTTAGAGGGTCAGGCCCAGATCAGTTTTTTTTTTTTTTTTCTTTATAAAGGATAATTCATGCATTTTTACAGCCATTGCTCAGCCCCACAGTATAAGCAATAGTTTCACTGTCTGCCAGAGCATATTGCCACGCTCAGTGCTTTCCAGTGCTCACTCTGCTGGAAGGTTATTCCATGTGGCTGTAGGAATCTGAGGGAGTAGCAGTGCAGTGACCAGCCCTGAACTCCGTGGGATTTCTGCCCCTCCACACGCTCTCCTCTGCCAGCAGCATAAAGTCCTTCCCAAGACCTCAAGATTCACCAAGTTTGACATTCGAGACTAACACCTGAGCTGCTTGGAACAGAGAACAGTAGCAGTTGTATCATCCTGGAGAACGGATTGCAATGTTTTAGCTTTCCATGATGACTTGATGCTTGTTCTGCTGCAAGTAAAATGCCAATAAGATAAGAATAGCATGAAATAAGGCTGCTTCTTCCGCTTGTTCTCTAGTGAGGAACCCGTGTGCCGAGAGGAACGGAGGCTGCATGCACCAGTGCCGCAGTCATCGTGGGGCCGCGCTCTGTGAGTGCCACCCTGGCTACAGGCTGGCAGCCGACAACAGGGCCTGCGAAGGTACCTTCCCTACAGCAAAGCACCCATTCCCGTACAACAAAGCAGCTGCTTCTCCTTCTGCAAAATAACGCTCCACTTTAGTAAATACAAGAATTTATAAATTCAGTAGAATGATGCCTAAGTCTTAATGGAAAGGTAGCATGAAAACATTTGTTTGATTCACTGAAATCTGCCCAAGAGCCCTGTTTGTGTGCAACAAACTTGCAGTTTCATGTGATCATTTCTTCTAGATCCTGTTTCATAGCAAGTAGAGTCCAGAAAAGTTAGGATGCAAGAATCTGGTGGAAAGACTGATCTGTAGTAACAACTGCTGCTTTGGAAGAGCTTGCAGCACAGCCTGCTCGTATTCTTACTAATTTTCTATTTCTTTCAGATGTGAATGAGTGCCTGACGGGACTAGCCATGTGCGCACACCAGTGTCTCAACACTCGTGGCTCCTTTCAGTGCACCTGCAACCCAGGCTATGAGCTGGGCGCAGACGGCAAGCAATGCTACCGTGAGTACTGCCTGCAGAGCTGCTCGGGCTCGCAAGGACCTGCTTTTGTCTCTGTGTCCTAAGGAAGGAAAGCTGAGGGTCGAAGCATCCCTGCAGCTTGCATGTGTTTAGGCACTGTCTCCTGTGGATTGTTGCACTAGAGTTGCACAGTCTTTATGGGTCATTTCCCAGGCAGGTTTAGAGCTGTTGGTTCTCTTAGCAACCACCCTTTTGTCTAATATTAAAAGATACCATGAAGCTTCTTTCAGTGCTTACAGCAAGTTACTTGGAAACATTTGAAAGCAGTAGGCCAAGTTCTGCTCTTGGGAACTTCTTTGGATGAGTTTAATCAGCTGCAGATCTGTAACTGAAGGAGTTGAACTAATGGTGCAATCACATCTATTCCCATCAGGAAAAGAAATAAACAGTCTGACATCTGGTTTATTAACCAGATCCTCCACACAATCTTTGTTCTGCTAATATACAGCAGCAGGGATAGTCCAAAGGGAAGCTATCAGCACTTAGCACTAGCATCATTACTGAGATGAGAGCCACCTCATCTCGGCACTCCCGGTTTAGTAATTAGCAGCAGTGCAAGCAGTGAGGTCCCAGCCCTGCAGCTCTCCCTGGCAGCGTGGCAGGAGCATGCTGCTTTGTGGACGAGGAGGAGAGCAGAGCTCCTCAGACAGCACACTGGCCACAAAAAGCACCAAAATGAGTCATGTGGACATGCTATTTAAGAGCCAAAGCATCGCACACACCTTGCTTCCTAGCAGCAGGGTTTATTTCACACTGTAGCTCTCTGAGAAATCCCACAGCTTAGCACTTCCATGTGCAAGAGCACATTTCCCCTCAGTCGTTGGATGGAGATGCAAGAAAGTCATCTGGGCCTGCAGGATGTTACATGAGGGAGCCAAGTTCCTAGGAAATCTTCCTAGCTGCCTCCTCAAATAGTACTGCGACTATCCCAGCAGGAAAATATTCCCTTTAGCTAACTGGCCTGCAAGTAACTAAAAGCTAAGTAGTTTTATTGCCAGCCAGGTCTTGTTTTTCCAGGCTTGCCAGGGCAGGAGATGCTAGCCCTGGAGAGAGGAGGGAGGGTGGAAGCACCAGGCTAACTCCAGTTCCAACAGCTCCTGCAGAAGGGAAAGGCTCGTGACTCATTGCCGTAACCACAGGCAGCAGCAATGCGTCACTGCCAACATTAGAATTCAAGTAGTCTTTCCTTATAGCATTCTCCCACTCCTCTTTTAGCAACTTTTTTTAATGCAAACACTGGCTGACCTTGCACTAATAAGTGAGGGGAAAGAGAGGATATATTCATATTGTGAAGCCTTGAAGATCACTTTCCATAGTGACACAACTTTTGTTTCTGGCCTCCGGAGATACGTTTAGGAGCACCAAGCTCCTCCCTTCTCTCCTCCTCCTTGGCTTTGGAGGTCCTAAAAAACCCCAAAAAGCTCTTGCAGCAGAAGTTGTTTTTCTGAGTTTCAGGCTTGCGTCAAAGCTCCATGGAACAAGTTCCTTTTAGTTTAAGGAAGCTTAATTAGCCAAAGTTTACAGAACCTTTGCCAAGCTAAGAAGATACAACTGCTGCTGATGTTTGCATCTACCATTCGAGGTGCCAGGAACTGACTGTGCAGCTTGAGGGCCCTGCGCGTTCCTGCTGCTCCCAGCTCTGGCTGGT
This sequence comes from Rhynchotus rufescens, assembly GCA_032273925.1. Taxonomy (NCBI): domain Eukaryota; kingdom Metazoa; phylum Chordata; class Aves; order Tinamiformes; family Tinamidae; genus Rhynchotus; species Rhynchotus rufescens. The sequence goes on from JAVCKT010022073.1 coordinate 20,981, forward strand.
GTCCGCACGGCTCCGCGCCGGGCAAGGCCAGGCCAGCCCTTGGGCAGCGGTTTGCACCACGGCTCCGCAGGGATCCGCAGGCAGCAAGGGAAGCAGCTGTGGCTGCCTGCTGCATCCCAAACCATCCGGAGCCTGCCCCTTGAAGGCTGCGTGCGGTGTTGCCTGGATTGCACCCGTTTATTTGTATACATCGCTTCGTAGCACAGCGGAGCCCTCCTCAGAGCTCTTTCATCCTTTCCCCACTGCAGATCGTTCTCGCTCAGCAGGGCTGCCTGTGCAGGCGAGGAGCTCAGCCGGGCACTGCTGGGTGCGAGCGCAGCGCTGCGGGGAGGCAGGTCCAGCCCAGGCCCACGGGCACCGCAGCACCCACATCCCCTCCTGACCGGCGTGTCTCTTCCAGGGATAGCGATGGAGATCGTCAACAGCTGTGAAGTCAATAACGGCGGCTGCTCCCACACCTGCCGTCACAGCAGCTCCGGCCCAGCCTGCGCCTGCAACTTCGGCTACCAGCTCCAGGAGGACCAGAAGACGTGTACTGGTAAGTGCATGTGCTAGCTGCTCTGTACGTATATACACACCATGTGCACATTAACAAGGCCAGGAACAGTTGTAAGGTAGAAGGACCTGTGAGGCTGTGCTACTTTGGGTGGGCTTCGAGCCCCTGCTCACAGCCTACTTGGACAGGTAATGTCAATCACAGGGTTAATCAGTGTTTCCTGCTGGAATTGAGCTAAGGCATTGGCATCCCCATTGAAGGGCTGATGCCCAAGATGTACCGTCTTGCCTGCTATCTCAAAGGGAGCAGTGGAGTAAGTGGAGTGAATGAGTGATGTGGATGAGTCGCGAGCTGCAAGCACGGTGTAATTTGGCCCCATCTGGTTATGTATGAGGGGTGAGCATCGAAGTGAGACACCTCAAACTCTGCAAACACTGTCAAGTTGCAGTGCTCAGGCAGAACATGGGGCCATTTGCTCTGTAAAATGGGAGGAAAGTGAAAACCATCCCAGTTTGCCTTCCCCACTGGCTCTGGGTAAGCAGGAGCAGCTGCCTCCACAGCCCATTACAGCACGAGAGCCAGAGTGTCTGCAACACGGAGTAAAGTCCCTGTAGCTCTGTAGTGCTGCTCTGCATGTCCCTAGCAGAGGCCTAAGGGCATTTTCGGGGGTGACAGCAGGCTATTTTACAAGGCCTTCTAATATATGAGCACTGTGAGAAGTCAGCTTAATGGTAAGCACACTGAGTCTCAAAGAGCTCAGGGCTCAGAACTTAAGCACTCTCCTTTTGCTGGATTACATAGATCCACTGTCAGAGCATTCCCAACAGACCTGCAGAAGAGCATTAGCTGAGTAAGGAAGGTGAATTGTCCGTTTATAAGCTTTTCTTCAATGCTTTTCCCTTGCTTAGCTTACAAGGACTATTTAGCCACAAAAATCTCAAATTTGTGATTACTGCCTTGCAGATTGTGTTTGAAAGAGAATAGGAAGAATTCAGAGCTACTTACAAGGCAAGTTTAACAAATGTGGTCCCCACTGCCAAGCTAGGTGTGTATTAATAGCCGGTGCCCTTTGTCTTTTATTTAGATATCAATGAATGTGAGAGTGGCTCTCGCTCCTGTTGTCAGCAGGAGTGTTACAATTATCCTGGAGGCTACGAGTGTGCTTGCCATGCCGGATACAGGCTCAACACGGATGGCTGTGCGTGCGACGGTAAGCAGAAATATCCGGACCAAAGTGGGAATACTGCAATCCTTGGCACTGCAGCACTGCAAGAGGGACAAACTCTTACCATTTCTAGCCCAAATTTTACTCATCTGTAGGTTTACCACACACTGGAGGCATCTGCCTTGTGCATGGGACATTCTTCCATTACACAGCAGTATTTTGTTTTTTAGATGTAGATGAGTGTTCTTCAAACAATGGTGGATGTGAGCACACGTGTCAGAACGAGATAGGCTCTTTCCAGTGCGGCTGTCAGATTGGATTCAAGCTGGATGAAGACCAAAGAAGCTGCATTTGTAAGTGGAGCTTGGGTTATTGCATAGGTAAACCATTAGGTTGCCTGTATGCTTCTCTCTTCCCCCTTCTCCCCTTAGAAACACCTCACTGCACAGAATCCAAAAAAACCCAAACAATAGAGGAGTCAGAATCAAATAAATTGAGCTGGACCCCTCAGACTACGCAGAACCTTTTACATCTCCTCACGACACTTGTTAGCATGAGTACCTGAAATGATCAGCACCAGCAGAAAGCTTTTCTCCAGCAGGAGCATTCCTCTTCCAGTGATACTTCACAGAGCTTTTCAAAGAGACCATGGGGATTTTGGCTCATCAGCAATTAAAAGCCTACACTGAGCAATGATATCTCCAAATTAGCCAAAGAATGAGAACGTTTTCCACAGCCAGTAGCCTTTACAGCTTTTCTTAGTAAGAAATAACATTTTCTCTTTAGCAGGACCCTCTATCCCACCACCATGCACACTGTTTTCCAGCTCACTCAGTAGGGTTACCAGTTCTCTTCCTCTAACAACCCCAGACACAGCAGCATTTTCAAGATTTCTCATTTTTTGGAAAGAACCAACGGAGCAGCACTTTATACCCCTGTCAGTTGGCAAAATGCCTGACTCCTGCCTGGCCTGCTGGCTTTTATAGCCCTGGGAGCTGCTTGCGCTTCCCAAGTATGTTTGCGCTGAGCTTGACTGGGGGCTTAACTCCTTCCTGCCCCACAAAGGAAGGGAGCCTGCTCCACCTTCATGCTTTGGAGCTGATAAAAGCTCTTTCCAAAAGGAAAATCAACCCAGAATGCATTCCCTAACTTGGTTGGATGGACATTCTGGTTTCATTTTCAAGAAAAAAAACTTCTGAAATCTCAAGGCGCTGTTCAGAAAAACTGCAGAGCCAGTCAGACGCTTTGTCAAGTCAGATGCATTGGTCAAGATTAAGACTCAAGACTCAGACAACTTTTAAGTCATTTGGCTGGCCCATACCTCCTTCGAGTCAAAACAAGCAGACCAGTAGCCAAAGTCTGCAAGAGAGAAACATATCATCCTTTTTGCAACATCAGGGGGTACAGAGAGAGGGATCATTGGAGCGATCCATTCCAAATCAGATCTGCCAACCCCATAGAGATATCATTTCTGGTTTTCCTTTCTCATGACAGAGTTTCTCTATTCACCTCTTAGGTGATCTCAGCTCACCTTTCTCCTTTTCACATTGTGTTCTGCGTGACTGCCCTCCTAGCTCTAGATGTCCCTGTGGAAGCTCTAGATGGTCAGCATCCCATTGTCCGCCCAGTCCCTCATGTTGCAATCCTGAGAGATGAATTTACCCAGCTCTTTAACGAGGATTATGAAGAGGAGGAGGAAGAGATGGAAGCAAGAGGAGAGCACACGCTTTCAGAAAAATTTGGTAGGCATTTTTCAGCTGTGCTAGGTGGCGTAAATGGCATACTTTAAAGTCTTAAAGTCTTCAGAATTAATCATACATGTTGGAGTGTGGTGAACGCATGGTGAAATGTTTGTCAGGTGCCTTTTCCATGCACACCGAGCCTGTGTTATAACCCAGATGCTTTCACCTTTGCTGCAGCCTGACTTGGGGCTTTCTCTGCCCAAACTGCGGATGCTGCTGGAGCAGCCTCGGGAAAGGCTGCCTGTCGTCCGCTTCTCTCGTTGCAGTCTGCCTGGAGCGCACGTTTGGCCACGACTGCAGCCTGAGCTGTGAGGACTGCAGGAACGGGGGCACGTGCAACGAGGAGCAGAGCGGCTGCGATTGCCCGGAAGGCTGGAGCGGCATCCTGTGTAACCAGAGTGAGTGACCCTGGCGAGAGGCAGGAGGAGAGAGCGGGGCTGGGGTTGCTGGCCGTCGGCTGGTCTTTCCAGAAGTCACTCAAAAGAGGAGAAGGACGGGGACACAAAACCCCAGCTGGCCGAAAGCAGCACTAACGCCCTTTACCTTTCTCATCAGTTCAGTTGCCTTTATTTGCCACTTTTACCTGGTTTTAGCCACCAGACAAAATCCTGAGGAAAGTTCCCTTTCTCATTCCCAAATAGATCCCAAGGCATTTTAGTCTACTGTTCAAACCTAAAACATGTGTCTGGCGTTGAATCTCAGGGTAGCACACAGACTGTGTCTAAACCTAACGACAGTGTATTAGACATGTTGCATTCTTTGAGACTAAGAAAATACTCAGGATACTAATGAGAATCCTTTTAATTCCTCCTCCCGGCTAAATTTTTGCTTTAAGTAGAGGAATACTTTTCCCTTTAGCCTTGTGCTTAAGAAAGAATTCAGTGGCTTTTCTAGTGACCCAAATAAAGTCTGCTATTAAGTTGCTATCTTCAGTCTTAGTAAGGAATTGAAGCTATGGAAATCTGGCTTCCCCACTCAATGTCTTTGCTCTTTTATCCAAATAAGGCAAAACGCTTACTGTCAAAAAACCAAATGTCATCTCACGTTCAAAAGCTGCGCTCTGTCCTTGCACCTCCTTCGGGATCGCCGGACAGACGCTCTGCAGTGGGCAGCCCCTAAGCCCGGGAAGCAGCACCAGTCCCCTCGGGCAGGGCTGGGCAGCTGCTGACGCCCGCCTGTTTCTCCACTCGCAGCCTGCCCCGAGGGCACCTTCGGGAGAAACTGCAGCCTCCGCTGTGGCTGCAGGAACGGAGGCACCTGTGATCCCGCGACAGGCGCGTGCCGCTGCCCGCCCGGCGTCACAGGAGACCTCTGTGAAGATGGTAAGAGCAGCACCTTTCAGCACCTGCTTCGTGCAGTCCTGAGATCCCCCTTTTTCTCACCTCGGCCTTTTTCAAGTCAAGGGGGACATGCAGGGCTGCAAAAATGCAGACAGTCACATCTGCAGGGCCCTGAAACCAAGCACATCGAGGGCCTTTGTGCACTTTTCTTGTTCGCTCGGGCGAGAAGGGACACACTTGCTCTCCTTTAGCTGGGCATCGATACTGCTTAGTGCTAATGAGCAGTGATATTTCATGGGCTGAGGAGTCAACTCTTTGTCTTAACATGTTAGTGGGACATTTGCCCTCATTTGCTGAATGGATATTATAGCCAACCCCAATGCCACTGCTTCATACCCCAGTTGTGCTCTGAAGAGTCAAGTTGTTTCCCACAGGGTGTCCTACCTTGTTGGGTTGTCGCTGCTTCCTGAAAGTATCTCTAAAGTCTTTTCCCAGCTCATTTCTAAGTCTGAGTGAATTTAACATATGATTGTTCTGACTAGTCTGTCACATAATCTTGCATAAAAAAAGATATGTTTTAATGAGAAGAAGATGAAATTGTGTTTCCAGGCAATATGCCCTATGTTTGTGCTGGAAGTCCTTTGCAGTCCTTGTTTAACTAGTCAGTAAGGCTGCACTCTGTTCATGGGCAGTCAACTATATTTCCCTGAACATTCAGTGAAGGACCAAGAAAGGAGTGTCCAAAGTACATGTTCGGTACTGAATTTGAAGAACTGAGGAGCTGTTTCCCATTAAAGGACAAAGGACACTCAGGTTGCAGTAATAGTAGTTATCCAAAATGCTGCAAAAAAAAAGGTATCTTTTGCTGTTGGTAAGTATTTATTTCTCTCTTCCAACGAGTTAAAATGTTGGGAACGTAGTCTAAAAGCAGAAATAGTGGCACAATGAGAAATTCAGACAAAACGACTTCAGACAAATGGTTAAGAGCATATGGAATGTATTACTGAAGGAGAAGACTGAAGCAGAATATAAATGAATTCAAGAGATACCCAGACCTTTCCTTTCTCTAAGAAGGAGGTGATGGAGGGGTACAGAGAAAGAACAGGAAGGTGAGATTAAAAGAAACAATGGTGAACATGTGTTGTCCCAAGGTGGCATTTCCCATCCTTAAGCTGTCTAGTGTTGGTTCCACACGGGAGAAGCCTCGTGCTGCCTGGAAGGATGCTGCCTGGGCATTCTGCTGACACAGTATGTTTGGCATATGCTTCTAATATTGAGATCTTTAGCATAAAAGAGAAAGAATACTTGTATTCCCTTAATAGTGCAAATATCAAGTTATTTGTCAATAGGGGTGGCTTTATGGCTCATTTTCTCACATTGGAAAAGTCTAGACTTCTTGGAGCCCTGTGAGATAGCTTTCTAGCACAACTGGCTTTATCATTCCAAGTGAGGTGCCATGCTTATGGGTGCTCTGGTTTACACCGATTATGGCTGGAGGAAGGATGTGGCAGGTTTGTGACACAGAGCTCCTGCCTACCTGTGTGGCTTCACCATGAACCTTGCTCCCCACGTGCTGACTGCTGCTGGAGCTCTGAACACTGCTTCCTCGCTGTTTTCCTCTGTTTTCAACTGTATGAACACTTTCTTGGTCAAAAATCAACCCAGCTTTCTTTTCAAAGTTCACTGCATCTTTTGCCTAGGTTTGTTTGTAACAAAATACAGCTTTGATTTTTGTATATTATTTTCTGTGTGCTCCAGAAAATAAAATGATGTATCTAAATGGGCTCACGTTCCCAGATTCTCTCTTGTTTTATTGATAGGCTGCCCTAAAGGATTTTATGGGAAACAATGCAGGAAAAAATGCAACTGTGCCAACAGAGGTCGGTGCCATCGAATTTATGGAGCCTGCTTGTGTGATCCTGGCTTGTATGGACGGTACTGCCATTTAGGTGAGCTTGTCCTCACTCTTTTCACACTCTACACTTTGTTCTCAGATTGTGACCTTTGAAAATCCTGTCCCTAGGAAGGATCAGTGCCAGATGGAAATGGTGTTATTCCTTGTGTTGTATTATTTGACCTCTAATGTCACTTACCAGTTCTTTCCCTCGGCATGTAGCTTGCCCAAAGTGGGTGTTCGGCCCTGGCTGCTCTGAAGAATGTCTCTGCGTGCAGCAGAACACGCAGGACTGCGACAAGAAGGACGGTTCCTGCACGTGCAAACCTGGCTACCATGGCAAGTGGTGCGAGACAAGTAAGTTGAGCAGAACTGATGAAGCATCTCCCCTTCTCCTCCCATGGCCTCTTTTCCCTAATTGTCTTGAGGAAAAAAAAAATGTCTTGTTTCCATCCCACTAAGAATGTCTTCTCTTTTGTCCTTTAGATTAGGAATGAAGCTATTTATCAGACTTAGTTGACATAAGCTAACATGCCAGAACCTGCATAGCTGGGCGCGAGGGCCTGTGGATATACAGGGTGGCTGTGTCCAGCCTGCGGTGTCCAGTTGTTGGCTCGGTGTGAGCTGGTCCATGTGCATAGCTCTGACATCCACCTTGTGCTGCCTGCTCTTCCAGTCTAGTAATACCGAATCTCTTCTCTCTTTAATCCTGGTTGTTAACAGAATGTGACCCTGGCTACTATGGGGATGGCTGCAAGAAGAAATGCAGCTGCCCTCTGCAAGCCTCCTGTGACCACATTACTGGAAAGTGCTGGAAAGAGTGTCCCCGAGGTTACCACGGGGAGAACTGTGATCAAGGTAAGGGTCAGTGCAGTCACTTGGGTGATGGTCCCCCAGCTATCCCCCAGAACCTCGTCTGAGTTCTGCTGATCGTGCCCTTCCACCGCTGCGCTGGAGGAGCTCCTGGTGCAAGGACGGAGGTGCCGAGTGCACCTGGGCTCTGTCTGACAAGGCTCCGTCCTGCACAGTGAGGAAACGGGTGCTCTGTCCTGACGCGCTGCCTGTGTCCGCTGGCCAAGGCCAAGCTCCCATTTATTCGTCGCTTCTTCTGTGAAGGTTTTGTGGATTGCATGGACCTTCTCTGCTCCTGTCCAAATCACTCAAACCTCTTTCTTGAGTCCTTTGTTTTATTTAGCTTTCCACCTCAGCAGCCTGCACGCACCTGAGAAGTCAGGGTAGGCTCCCTTGGCCTCACACATACAGGCTGCTTCTTAGCTAAACAACATGGAAGAACTCCCCAAATTCCTTTAACGCTCCTTCAGACCTCCTAGCCAGCCACACGTGGTCTAATGAGCAGAGCGCTGAAATGGCTTCAGATAATAAAAGAATTGCCCTTGATGGGTCTCTGTCAAAACACCACAATCCCTTACAAGTGGGAAACAGGAATTCTGGTGCAGAATGATTTGTATGCAGAGAGGGAGAACAAGGCCTTGCTTTGTCCTGCCGCTGGGGCATCTTTCCTTTTGCAGATGAGGGTAGATCTAGTTATCTTTTCCCCCTTTGATGTCTTCCAGGCAGAATGGTATCATATTTCCCCATGTTCTCTATTCCATGTTCAAGTTCTATTTGATCTGCAAGTGGAAAGAAAAGGTTGCATTTCATTTACAGTAGGATTTAAGCTTTGGCCTCTCTACAAACCTCCTTCCACAGGAGGAGGGCATTAGGGTGTTGGGCAAGAGAATCCCATAGTTCATCTTTTGGTCAGAAGAAAAGCTGCAGATTGTTACAAAAAAGCTCTAATAATCAACCCAACTTTTACTCGGACTCTTTCTCGCTGCAAAGCAAAGGGCAGGAGGCCGTTCCTGGTGACAGGCTTGGAGCTGAGCTTCCCACCCTGCCCTCAGCTCCTTGCGCCCCCAGGCTCAGCCTCACACCGGTACGCGGGATGCGTTCCTTTGGGGTTGAAGTGACACGTGCTTCCCGAGGGAGCTCCCGGCAGCCGCGAGGCAGGGGTCTCTCCCGCGGCCGCCGCTGGCCTCCCGCCCTCCACGTGGCAGCGCGCGCTGTGCCCAGGGCCGCCGCGCCGCTCGGGGAGCCGGGCGCTGTCAGGCGGGACGTTTTTGTAAAGAATAAGAGAGGAGCTTAATCCTGTCAGGGAGAGTCACAGGAAATAACACAAATATTTGTATTGAAATAGTAGGCTTTTGGCTGTTGTTCAGATCTGGAAATTATTAAAGGGTGAAGATGAACATCTGCCATCAATTAGCCAAGAGCAGGAATAACAAAAATCTCCACTGTGTCATTTTAAGTCTACAAGCTGGTACACTTTTCCTTCATTATTTCTGAAAGCTGACATGTTTATATCTGCCAAAGCCTTATGAAACATTGGCTTTTGTGAACAAAAAAGAAGTGTAAGCTCTTCTGAGACATGCAAATGGGAGCTGGGGCTGTCTGGGTCGGAGGCCCTCAGTCTGCATGTCACTAACTGGCTGCTAAGCTGGGTCACTGGGCACAGAAAGTGAGCTGAGCTCTCACACCAGCACTGTTGTCCTGGCCCTGGGAGCAGAGAGAAGGGGAAGTGCCAGGGTTGGAGGCTGCCCTGGCACCAGAGGCTGGGCAATGACCGGGGGCTGCGTTTGGAAGAACAAGATGATTTCACACAGAAAATAAATAAAGGTATATGGAAAGCCCAAGAGCCCTCGCTGCAGGGAACGTGGACACTGGTGTAGGTGATAGAGTGGTCACATCCAGGCCCATTAGCACAGTCTTTCTCTGCAACACAGAAACCTTTAATAACTGTAACTTCCTCCCCGAATCAAAGGTTTCTTCCTTTGACTCAGGATCTGACCAGCAATCGCCTGCGCAGTCTCTTGGAAGATGTTTCTTGTAACCCTCAGTGCTCTTCCACCTGCAGAGTGCCCAGAGGGGAAGTTTGGAGCTGACTGCCTGCTGTCCTGCTCATGTGGGACATCTCCCTGCGACCGCGTCACGGGCCAGTGCGCCTGTTTGCCCGGCTGGACTGGACATGACTGTGGAAAAGGTGAGAAAACAGTAGGAACAGATTGGCTGAGGCTAAGCAGCTAGTCATCACTTTTAGTCATTTTTAAAAGCATCTAGTGCAGCTGGAGTCATCTTCATGGAAATCTGGGGAAAAAAAAAAGTGCAACTTTAGATCGTAAGTCAAACAGAAGCACCAGCTCCCTTAGCAGTATTGTTGGTGCTGAGTGACCTATACCTCTACATAGCAACGATACGTGCAATGAATAAAAGGAGATATTTTCAGTTGCTGTTCTTAGCAAGGAATCTTTCTGTATAGATGTGTATTTTGCACTGGCAGGTAAAAGATCCAGATTTTAGGATGCTGGAGGTGTTGGAGAGCTGTTTAGCTCTTCCTTCTGTCAGCAGCAGCAAGCCCTGGGCTGTCCTGATGTGGGGTCCACACTGGGGACACAGCAGCCCCACAGGAGCTGGGGGGGCTCCTGTGTAGAGCCCAGCAGTGGCCTGAGCAGCACCAGCCTGGCGAGGTCGCCCTGCCGTGGCCCGTGCCACGGCCCGAGCTGCTGCTCGGGGACGAAGGCCACCCTGGCACTGCAGGCTCTCCGGCTCGGCGCCTTTCGCTCTGCTCAGTGCTGCCGGGACGCGAGCGTTGAGCTGCCCATGCTGACTCTGCCCGTGCTCCAGCTTGCCCTGAAGGTCGCTGGGGACTGGGCTGCCAGGAGGTGTGTGCTGCGTGTGCCAACAACGGCAGCTGCGACGCGGCCACGGGGAGGTGCGTGTGCCTGCCGGGCTTTGCCGGGCCCCGCTGCCAGGATGGTGAGTGCTGGTGCGGTGCGCGCGGGTTAGTGCACAGGGGTTCCCCAGCCACCGCCTTGTCAGCAGGGGTACCCTGCACTGCACGTGGGCTGCGTTGTCCCCTGGAGTCCTTCCAGCCTGTGTCCATATGGGAACCATTCCCATACAAAGAAAGGGACATGAATCCTTAAGTGTCCGTGCTGATTCTGCCCAGAGTGATCAGGGATGCTCTAGCAAGGAGCCTCTGTGCCCACAGCTGCCCTAGGGAGCCACGCTGGCACACGCGGGGTTAGGCAGGACTGACATGCAGCCCAGCCCAGCTGCAGCCCTTGCTCTGCCTTGGCAGCGTGTCCGCCGGGCTGGTTTGGCCCCGACTGCCAGCTGAGATGCAGCTGCGGGAACGAGGGGCACTGCCATCCAGCAACGGGGAAGTGCAGCTGTGCGCCCGGCTGGACGGGCTTTAACTGCCGGAGAGGTAACGTACCCCCGGTTTATTGTGCGCCGGTGCACATCTCCATGCTCTGCCTCTGCTGCAAAACTCTCTCTGCAGAATCTTTCAAGCTTCTCTGCTCTGTCTTGCCAGGGTCTTCCAGTTCAGTGTTCTTTCCTTGCAGAATAAATTCACATTAGAGTGTGCTAAGGAGCAGAAGTTCTTGCTGTCCCCACTGCATTTCCTGGCAGCCTACAGCCATGTTTCTCCTGCTTCCTGCTTTTTAATCAGTGGAAATAATGCCCCTAGGAGACAGACGAGTTGTTCCCATAGCTTTGCTCACCTGGGAAGCAAAGCACGGCGCAAGGCTGTGTGCTCTCCTCTCTTTCAGCCTGTGACCCAGGTCGCTGGGGCCTGGACTGTGCCAACGTTTGCAACTGCAGCAGCAGCAGCGATGGGAGCTGCAGTGCGGTGACGGGGCAGTGCATCTGTGAAGCCGGTTACACAGGAGTCCGCTGTGAAGAGAGTGAGTGCCAGCAGCAAGCTCTCCATGTCGCCCTTAAGCCAAGTCAGATGGCCTAGGCGTGCACCGCAGGGGATGGGCAGCCCAGGAGACTTCTGCCTTTACACTGGATGCTGGAGAAGCCCCTGGTGCAGCTTTCGCTGAATGCCATGGTGCAGCTTTTGCTGGCACTAGTCCCTCAGTTCTACAGCAGAAATGTCGTGGTCTTGCCAGTCCACTGCTCTTTTCGTGGATGACTTCGTGACATCTAAAAAGAGCAAGACAGAGCCCATTGTAGAAAGCAGCAGCCAAATCCCTTCCATTCAGAGCCTGAGCTCCTGCCCTAACAGAGGTTTGTGGAGGAGCCGGGGAAGGATGGACTGCTCAATCTTTGCTTCTTCTGCTTGCTAGCGTGTCCAGAAGGATGGTTTGGGCTGAACTGCCGGCATCGGTGCCAGTGTGCCAACAGGGCTCTGTGTGACCACGTCAGCGGCGCCTGTACCTGCAGCCCGGGCTGGAGAGGCACCTTCTGCGAGCGCAGTGAGTATCCTTTGCTGGAGCAGCCAAATGCTGGGAAACTCTCTTGTATCACAGTCGTCTTGCCCGTGGGAGATGTGCTCCTTGCTTGCCTTAGCCACACTGTTTTGGCCAAGAGAATCCCTCAGCCTAGACATCCCTGGGAGGCAGAAGCCCCCATTGCTGCCACTGCTTTTCTTCTCCCCCGGGCTGTGCTGTGTGCCGTGGGTGCCCGTTGTGAACATGCAGCTCGAGTTCTGCCACCATGTCGGGGAGATAGGAGCCCCAGGAAACTGTCACATCTGCACAGCATTCCATGCTTCCGAGCACAATCTCCTCCTTGAGGGGGATTTCTTTCCCTCTGTGCAAACTGACACTTGTGAAGGCATTTGGCATGTGGGGGGACTTTTCTTTTTTTGTTTTCCACAGCCTGTCCAGATGGATTTTATGGACTAGAGTGTCAGGAAACCTGCAAATGTCAGAATGGAGCCCGCTGCGACCACGCGACAGGCCAGTGCCGCTGCCCGCCGGGCTGGACTGGCCCCATCTGCAACCAGAGTAGGTGTCACTGTGGTCTCCAGCCCGCGGGCACCTAAGGTGCATCTGCTAGGGGCCTAGGCAGCCTGTGTTTGTAGAGGTAATGTTGCATTCAGAAGGTCCTTGCAAAAGGACCAGCAGTGCATGGACCAGCAGTGGGAGCTGTCTCTGTCCCTTCATGCAGAATGACTCCAAAGAGGAGTCCAAATTCTGCAGATTGCATAAATGAGCGTTTCTTCCTGTGCCTTCTCTAACAGCCCAGCTCTAGTTGCAACTGTGTGTGTATGTATGTGTGTGTGTATTCACTTAGAATGTGCATGTGCCTAGCAGAAAGTGAAGCTAGAAACTGGAGACATCACAGTCTTGTGCTACCCTCTGTGAGATTGCTTGCATGTTTTCATTTGTGTGCTTTTATTTAATTGCATTTTTGTTGCTAAGAATAGCACTGCCAAACAGAAAGGGTGAGCCCCACTGTCTTATATAAGCTCAGACCTGAGGGAGGCAGCAAAATGCTGAGTTAGCTTTTGTCATTTTTGTATCTCTCTTCACATGTGCCTGATACTGCCAGATTCCGGCCCTGCCCCGAGGTGTCATTGCCAAGACGGGCAGTTTCTTTGTGTAGCATCTATTATAAGGCCAAGGAGGAAATACCAGAAAATCTCAGAAGAGTCTGTTCTTGTAAACTTTTTAGCCAAGTGTCATGGACTAAAGCGGTTCAGAGGTGCTTTGGACCTGGACTGCTCTAGTGTTGATCTGAGGCAGACTCCCAGCCTTAGGGGACTCTTTTGGCAAGTGTGCTCTGTCTGCGGGGCTATTTCCCAAGGCTTTGAATGGCTGTCTCAACAACTGCCATTGCCTGTAATGAGAATTGGGGCAAAACAATTTCCTAGCAGATAAGATGATGTAATATTAAGAATAACAACAGCACTTGGGGGGAGGCTGCATGAATGTCAGCCCTGTGTAGAATACAGCTGTTATTTCTCCATGACACCATAAAAACAACTTACACAACGTTGCCAGGCACCATTTTGTGTCAGTCTGGGTGCTGGGTCTTCTTCCAGATGAGTGCAGCTTGGTTCACTAGTAGGAGTCTGGGTGATGTAGTTAATACCTGTTATCTAACAGTTTTGCTACTTGTGATTCCATGAAGCATGCCAGGAGAACACGTTTGGCGAGAACTGCAGCCAGCCGTGCAACTGCTCCAATAACGCTACCTGCCATCACGTCAGCGGCCAGTGCCTCTGTGCAGCGGGATGGACAGGACCCATGTGCCAGCAAGGTAACACGGCCTCATGTCACTTTATAATCCAGATTGACCATTCCCTCGACATGGGGGAAGAATGTGCCAATGTGCACTACTGCTAACTGCCATTCCTGTGCATTGATCAGACTTTTCAGTAGGGGAGCACCTACAAAGAGCTGAGGCAGTGTGAGAGCACGACAAGGTTGCAAATAAGATCATTCTTAGTTGTGCAGCACTTACTAATTCATTCACAAAGACATGAGCCAAAAGGTTACCCTCTCCAAGAGCAGCAGGAATTGCCTGACTTGCAGTTTGTACAACACATAGAATAAGGCTTGATCTTCCACTGCACTGAGCACCCAGGCATGAAGCCAGCAATGCTTTCAAGCAAGCTCAATGAAACCGTGCAGATGGTAGCAGTTACTTGTGTGCTTAAATGCTTTTTCTTTGCTAAGCAGTGGCTCTAAAGGTGAGGGTGTTGTGCAGCTCAGGATTGAAGTCCCTGAGTACCAGCAGAGCATCTTTCACGGCTGCTGACTCAGGCAACTTTTTGTCTTATATATTTGCTCCCACCAAAGCAATGTCTCACACAGATGGTTAAACTGGATTACTAAGTGGTTTTTCTACGGACCTCTACTTTAAGGAAGTTTTCCCCAGATAGGAGCACAGTTAGTGTTCTGCCCCTGCTTACCTGCCCACGGGGCAGCTCTGTGGTGTGGCCGTGTTGGGGACTTCCCAGCCCACACCAGTTGCAGCGGGGTGGGAAACAGCAAAGCACAGGGCTGTGACCCTCCCTGCACAACGAGCAGATGAACACAAATCCCTCTCTAATGGGAGAGCAAGCCCGGGAAAAATGCAGGCCAAGCGGAGTTCACTATCTAGTTCATGTTGTCCAAGTCTGCTGTTATGAAAGACTCCTTGATGTGGCCTTTGAAAAGGCCAGGTCCAGCGCAGCCTTTTGCCAAGCTTTATTTAGATGGCGAGGGAATTGGCAAGCATGTGGCTTGGCGTCGGAGCCAAAGCCACCCTCTGTGTCCCGTGCATTAACCACCAGTGCTGTGCTTGGTTAATGTCACCTCGGTGGCTCTTCCCTGGGCTCCCTTAGCAGCGTGATGCATTTCTCCCCTTGCCTCTCCCCTTGCTACTGCGTTGGGGCTTTCAGCTTTTCGTTGGGCTGGCACTTCCCAGATTGAGGGGGCTTCCCAAAACGGTCTGGAAGCCAGATGGGATGGGGCAGGGGAGAAGCTTTGTGGCTGCCAGGCTTGATGCTGTGTTTCAACACCCATGGTCACCTCTGGGACAGGAGCGTGGGCTGCACTGGTCCGGCCTGGTTGCCTCCTGAGCAGCAGCTTCCGAGTGCTCGTCCGAGCCGGGGGGAGCAGAAAGGCTTCCTCTTTGGGCTGCTTTTCCGCAGGGTGTCCAGCTGGTTCCTACGGAGCAAACTGCCACCAGCAGTGTCTCTGCCAAAACGGAGGGAGCTGCGACTCCGCCACGGGGCACTGCGCGTGCCCCGCCGGCTGGACGGGGCTGGCCTGCGAGCTGGGTAAGCGACACGTCCCCGAGAGCTGGGAAGGGCCCGCGCTGCGCTGCGCTGCGCTGCGCTGCGCGCGGTGATGGAAACCCGCCTGTCCCCCCGTGATCGCCGCCTCACCCCGCTCCTTGCTCGCAGAGTGTGCGCAGGGGCTGTTCGGGGCCGGCTGCCGGCGGAGCTGCGCGTGCCAGCACGGCGGGCGCTGCGAGCCCCGCACCGGGCTCTGCCGCTGCCCGCCCGGCTGGACCGGCGACAAGTGCCAGAGCCGTAAGTGAGGCGCACGCGGCCCCCAGCCCTGCCCTGCGTCTGGGGGCAGTTTCTAAGGCAAACTGGGATTTCTGCACGCGGCAGAGGGCTTGTGCATGCTGGGGTTCGGCGGGTGTAGACTGGCTTTGCCTGGTGCTCTGCTCTCTGCTTCTCCCTGGGGTCCTCTCTACAGTCCAGGCTGCACGGAGGGGCTGCACAGCTACCCTGGCGGGTGGGAGCAGGAGAGGGGAGGGCTCCCCAGCACCAGCCCTGAGGCAGCCCCGCTCCTGGGCATCCGAGCAGGGGCTCTGGTTCCAGCCGGGACCGCAGTGCGGAGTAGCAGGTATCCTGGGAACTGTCAACACAGAAACCCAGGCAGTAGAGACAAAAGGTCATTTATTTCTTGAGGAGCTGGAGATCATCTCCTCTCTGTTGCTGCTTCTGCACTTGCGTGTCTCTGGCCTGACTGCACTGACCCTAAGTGCCTGGCTTGGGTCCGAAGCCGCAGCAAATAATGACACCTGTCATTCTCCAGAGTCTTGTGTTCACCCTGTCTTTAAGTGTAACACACAGCCCCAATCCCTTTGCTGTGAGGGTGTGCTGTGAAATAGGACCTCTGGCACCTTTGCACAACTTGCCCACTCTCCTTCTGTGTTTGCACCTCCGCAGCTTGCCCAAAGGGGCTGTTTGGAGCCCAGTGTGAAGAGCGGTGTGACTGCGGGGACGAGGTGCCGTGCCACCATGTCACTGGCACGTGTGACTGTCCGCCTGGCTGGAGAGGCCAGCGCTGCGAGAAGGGTGAGTGCCGCACACGGGCTAAAGCAAGGGCTCACAGCAGCCGAGAGCTGCCTTCTGCCAACCTGAACTCAGCGTGCCCAGCGGGACCTGGAAGGGCAGAAAGTTCTGTGGAGACACTTTGAGCTTTGCTCACGTCATCAGTGTCGGGCAGAAGTCACCCAGGTAGCACAGTGAATCTCTTTAGTTCACTTGGTAGGGAGAGGTCACTGCTATGTCACAGCAGGCTAGAGCTGCATCACACTGAATCCTTAATTAAACTTTATTCCTGCGCCTCGGGATTCTTTCCTACTGTCTCATTAACAATAACTTGAAAGCCAGTCAAGATACTTGCATGTCTTGCGTGTTTTCCCACAGCCTGCCTGCCTGGCTTCTTTGGGAAGAACTGTGCCAGCCGCTGTGCCTGTCCCCTGGGGATGCCCTGCAATCACGTCACGGGCCAGTGTGGCTGCCCGCCAGGATTTACCGGCTCAGGATGTGAAAAACGTACGAGCGAGGGAATGAGCCTCTTGCGGTTGCGCTGACAGGCTCGGGGAACTCGGTGGGACAGGCCACTGCCGTTTAAAATAAGATAAATGAGAAGAAAACACCCCCACCCAACAAGGCTTGCCAAAGAGTGCCTCCCATTTTGGCAGCTGGGTGCGTGCCCATATTATCTTTGCAAAGCACAGGAAGCCAACGGGGAAATGAGAGCTCTGCATTTATCAAGAGGAGGTGCAATAAATCAGAATGAGCTCCTGTGGGTGCGAGCAAGCCTGGGAGGGACGGAGGCACGTGAGCACATTCTTCACCTGGGGCAATGGGTGTAGCTGGGATGTGTGTGTGCTGGGCTGGAAGCTTGCGGGCCCGGGGTACGTGGATAGGGCTTGGCTTGCACTGCGGCAGCAGCTGCTGTCTCCGAGTCCTCTGCTTTCCCCTGCCCCGGAATCACTGCTGGGCTGCTGGGATCCAGCGCCCTTGGTTCTGGCCTGGCAGAAAACTGTCTCTGCAATGAAAAGCCTCTAAAACCTGGCTGTCAAAGGAGAAGTCTGCTATTGGAAGCCCCAAGCGAGCTGTGTCGCCTTGCTGTCTCTCTCCTGCAGCCTGCCAGCCCGCCACCTTCGGTGAGAGCTGCGGCCGGATCTGCCAGTGCCCCGGCGCACACCAGCAGTGCCACCCGGTGTCGGGGGCGTGCGTCTGCGCGCCTGGCTACCACGGGCCCGGCTGCCAGCAGCGTGAGTCGGGCTGCGTGCCACGGGTGCGCGGGCAGCGCGGGCAGCGGGAGCGCAGCCTCCGCGGGCTGCATGGGCAGGCGAAGCTGCTCCGTGCTGCTCCACGTGCCCAGCTCACCCTCTGGCTTTGCCGTGGTCACCAGGCTCCTCCGCAGCATGGCTGAGGGTTTGCAGGGAGCTGGTGCCCGGCTCTGCAGCTCAAGGCTGAGGCAGGGTGAGCAGCGTGTCCTCAGAGCTCCTCGGGGACACGGTGCTTGCCCAGGACTCCCCAGGCTGCCTTCCGGCATGTTGTCCCCGGTCTAGCACCCTGCTTCTTTGCCAGTGGTGCGTTTGCTGCCATCATTGGCACAGCCACCATCACTGAGGCCTCCCTCTCCCTCTCCCTCTCCCTCTCCCTCTCCCTCTCCCTCTCCCTCTCCCTCTCCCTCT
>JAVCKT010022074.1:0-15492 GCA_032273925.1 Rhynchotus rufescens
TTTTGGGTAAAAAAAAAAAAAAAAAAAAAAAAGCTGGAGTTAGTGTTAGTTGCTCTGGGGAAGAAGAGAGTTTCCAAATTTACCTTGGCCACATTACGCTGGTCTAGTTTTTATCGCCGCCGGCTGCGTGTGAGCAGCAGCCTCGCACCCTCCCCGGGTTCCCCCGCCGTAGCGTTTATGGTGAAGGGCAGGGCGAGAGGTCACCCGAAATCATTTACAAACATAGCACAAAGTTTCATTATTTTTGCTTTGCCGACAGCCGCACACAGGAGTACAAAGGTTCATGAATTGTGCCTGACCCAGCTCTTCTCCGCTGTCCCGCGCTCAACCTCCTCTCCTTGGCTATTTAAGCCGAGGGACATAAGGAGGGATAATGGTGCGGGGCGATGCGGAGGGCGCCCGCGGGGGTGCTGCGCTCGCCCACCGATGTGGGCTGCTCGCCCCCAGCCCCGGCTGCCCAGCGGGGCGATGCTGCTCTGAAACATCTGCTTTCCGACGGCTCCTCCGCAGCAAGTGCAGCCCGCAACGATGTCACTTCCCAGGTTATTTTCCACCTCCAGCCAACCCCGGGAGAGGGGAGCCCTGTTGTCCCCCTATGCCCCGGGCCGGGGGGGGCCTCTGGATGGGGCAGGCAGCCCCTTCCCGAGCCCCGAGGGCGCTGGGGGAGCAGCAGCTCCTGCCCTGCCTAATACTGCGCATTTTCATATTTGTTAGACGCTGTGACCTGCGTTTCACCTTATTGCACGACTTGCTCAGACAGGTCAAAGCCAAAGAGTTATTGATGAACAAAAGCGTTATATATTCACCTCCTGTTCAACTACCCATACACAATGCTTTTGATCTATCAGCCTTTTTGTATCCTGCCTCATAATCAGTATGCTAAATGTACGTTGCCAGAAAGCAAGAAATCCATACATTTAGGGCCGGCCCTGGGATAACTTGCCAAGGGCACCGATATGACAGAGGGTTGAGCCGCAGGAGCAAGAACGTTACCTATGGAGCAACGCTAAAAACGCAACGCTGGAGGCAACTGCTCATTTCGTATTTGAAGGGCTCAAAAACCAACATCGCTACTAAAGGTGAACAGCACCTAGCACGAAACAGAGAAATTGGTGATTTTTTTTTGCCCTCCAGAAGACGTGGGGAGAAATGGGAATCAAAACAGCTTCACTCTTGTGTTTTCTCCCAATCAGACCATAGTTTGCAGGAGCAGGGAGGGCAATATGTCTTTAATGAACCTTCAGACATCGCTGGCTTTCTTTTCCTCTTGGAGAGACAATCCAGCCTCAGTGTGAAGCACCAGAGCTAATGCATTTAACTCCTTAGCGCAGCTAGAGAGGTTCACCAGCATTTCCTGCCCCAAATGTAACTGCCCTCTTGTCACCCACACTCTGTCCCTGCGTTAGCTCCTTCTGAACCACCAAAACCACGACACACACTAAGAGTTGTCCTCGGAAGCTCGACTACCCATTTCACAGCTTTTAAAGACGTGTTTGATTTTCTCTTGCTCAGAGAGACTCCGCAGAGCAGAGGATCCTACTTGGAATATGGCTAGTCTAGGTTAACAGCGAGCCTCCCTGATGCTGGTAACAGTCAAACACCAGCCCGCCTTCCGCTCCTTCAGATGAGGTTAAAATGATAGGAAACACAACCCCGAATCTCATCTGGAGAAGGAAAAAAAAAATAGAAGAGGAGTAGCCAAGATTGTGAGGCGCTACGATATAACGTTAACGTGAGGGATGCGGTATCTGCATGGGGAGGCGCTGTATAGTTCCGCCAAGTTAAAATGGAAACGCTGCTAATTGCTGCTTAAGAGTAGCCTGACACCTGTACAGCCCCCTAAGCCTCCAGCCGTCCCTCCACACCGCGCCCTGCCCGGCATCCTCGCTAGGACCAGCCTGGACGTCACACCATAACGGAGACGCCAGGAGCATTTCCATGCTGACACAACTTCACTTTTTTTTTTTTTTTTTTTTTTTTTTTAATATTGAACAGAGATAGGTCTGGCTTAATTGTTCCAATCCAAGGAAAACAAGCAACATTCGCATACAACGCTAATGCTGAAAGAAAGACGGAAAAGGAAAGAAAGAAAGGAAAAAAGAGGCTACTCACCGAGGATGTCTCTCCATGCTGCCGAACCTGTTGCAATAAAAACGTTTGTTACTGTTATATTCCGCACACGGGTGATATTTCTCGAGAGTGGTTAGCGAACACATTTGATAGATGAACAGGGAGCAGAGCGGGTGGCAAGTCCTGCGAGCGGGAGGACGGGTGGGGTGGAAGCCCCTTCCGAATGAGGACCACCGTGCACACAGGCAGTTCTTATGAATACACGCTTTCCTCGTACCCAGGCTGGGATCTTACACTTTTAATATTCATAGTCATGGTTTTATAGCACATGATTTCTAGGGATGAAAAGTCAGACCTCCCTCTTTCATTACTGGAAAAAAAAAGAAAAGAAAAAAAAAAAAAGGAAGGAGAAAAAAAAAGAATAACAAAGGGCCTTTTGTTTGTTTGTTTGTTTGTGGTAATTCAATCGCTTACAAATTAAATATTCAGATCACCTTTGCTAAAACATCACCCATAAAATGTCACAACATGACATACAGCATCCTACACATGCTGAGCATAGAAAGAACATTTTTCCAGGACCAGGTCTCGGGTTACTCCAAGATAGATAGCCTTTAAGAGCACGTAATTATCCAAACATTAAGCACAAGCCATGCGTCTTTGTTTGCGTTACAGAAGGATAGACTTGACTTGAACTTTGCTTCAAATCTTCTACTAAATACAGTCAAAGATCACATTAGAGGTGAAAAGGGGGGAAAAATCACCACACATTTAGCTACATTCGCCTGAAATGCAACATATATTTAAAAGTAAAACATAAATGTAGGGGCCCTTTGCTGTAAACAAATTTTCGCCTCTTCTTTTGTTTTCTTGCATTATCATGGAGAGTTATTGTGTCATATGCAGAGCAATTGCCAACGTAAAAATAGTTGACTACAAAGAGCATCCAAATATTGCCCTTTTCTTATTTAAGTTCCCCTTACTCTGGACAACATCAGAGCTTGCCAGAAGAGTGGAAGAATATTGGCAATTCAGAACTAAGCAATTCTTTGCCATTCCGGTTCCTTTTCCTTTTTCTCTTTATTTCTATTTGTATTTTTTTAAAGTCAATTTCCATTAAGATGTCTTATAGTATTTAGAAATCTCGGGCAGGGAAGAGCCACCTAATGCCCGCCTGCCTCTGGCTACCGGCGCACTACCGGTCCTTTGTTTTTTTTTTTTTTTTTTTCTTTTTTTTTTTTCCCCGGAGCGAGGCTCGTGCATCGTTTCCTAGGTAAGCGGTATTTGCATCTCTCTCGCATATAGATCCAAGGGGCACAAAGACTTGGGGACAGCTGGATCGTGGCTGTAGGAAGACGGAGACAGGACTTACTGCGAGCTTCCCCGCGGCAGGAAGGACCTGGGAGCAGAGGTGTCTCCATGGCCGCGCTCCCGCAGAAGGCTCCTCGCTAACACTTCCCCGATTACTGCTTCCAGGAACGAAAGCATCTGCACTTGTATGCTCTTAAACTAATTTATGGTGGGAATTATATTTTGGCTTGTCAACTCTCAAGCCATAAAACAAAGTTTATTGGAATCACGTGCTCCTAAATAGCCACTCAGGACCTATCTCTGTGGAACCATAAATAACCTTCAGCGTTAAACTTTTATTCGCTAAATAAAGGTTCGCTGAATCTGCCCTATAAAACGAGGCTGCTCGCGAGTAGCGGGGATGCGCGGGGTCAGCTCCGCGCTGCCAGCCGCCCTGGGGAAGGGCAAGGCGGCGAGAGGGCGGCGAGAGAGGAGTTGCTGCCCTCCAAATTACCCCCGAGGAAGGAGTGAGGGGAGCCTTTCGCCCTGGGTACCAGTTCCAGGCTCCCTTTGCATCTCTTAGGGGATGGGGAAGCACATCAGCAGGAAAAGCTGGGAGGCAATGCCTTGAGAGGAGAGTGTGCCCCCTTTTCTCCTCCCGAAAGCCTATGACATTTTGGTCAGATGCCCCTGGGGAAGGGGGAAAAAAATAAGAAAAGAAAAATTTTTGAGGTTTTCACTCATTCACCTCCTAAATTGTGGATCGGACGAGTTGTACTCAGGGCTGCGGACTCCGCAGGCACCCTCTGGACGCCTGCGAGTGACCAAACTGTTGGAAGAAGCCAGGGCAGCGAGCTAGGGGAAGGCGGAAAGTGTGAATCCTGCCACAATAAGACCTTTGAGGACAGGGACTTTAAGGAGGGTCATAAAGCAATAAAACTGCCCCGGTGCTAACGGATCAAGGTGCGAGTTAGCAAATGAGAATTTCAAGGAGTCCAAGCACAGGAAGTCAAAAGTCGCCGCGGCCGAGTCCCCTTTACCGCGGGAGTCCCGCGACCCGACCCGGTGCGGCTCGTCCGGGAGCCGCCGCGCTGTCCGCCCCGTCGGACAGGGCAATCCCCGCGCCCGCTGGGGGTGGCAGCAGCTGCCTGGTGTCGCCTAACGTGGAAGTTAGACACCCCGCCCCCGCTCATGGCCATTTCCCATCGCCTTGGGGCAAATCTGGAAATGCAAGCTTAATTTTGCCCAAACAACTAGTCTAACTCTCGCCATAGTCTTCAAGTTACTCAGATCACAGCTGGTCTGTTTTGTTTCTCCCTCGGAGAGCAAAAGGCCACCCGAGAAATTGAGAACAGTCTCTCCTTCCTGCATTACGACACAGGGTTATTTGGGGCTCCCTCATTTTCCCTTTTCTGGGCAGATGCTTTAATCAAAGGCACCACCATCATACACTATTAGTGACCAGAGGTGTATAATGGCCTCTCCCTCCATGACCACTGTGCCCAGAACCACTGGCAGAGACCATTCAGCAGATGACATCCAGGCAGAAAGGCACCGTCGGAGAAACTTAACGGGGCAGCTGCTGAAACCCTGGGGAAAGGGGCTGCACCTGTAGCCTGGCAGCACGGGGAAAGTCCTGTCCCCGACTGCCACGTCCCATCCCTCCTGCTCCCCTCCTCGGGTCCTGCGCGGTGCAGCTCCGGTCTCCTCCCTCGAGCGGCCGGTTCCCCCCACGGATCTCCCCGTGCTCCGACCCAGGGCCTGGCAGGAGCTGCACAAAGAGACTGGAACGGGGATCTCGAGCCTGGCACCTGCACTACCCTGAAAGGCCTCCAGGGGAACCACTTTGGGGACAGGCGGCTTCGAGAAGCCACACGAGCCTCGCAGCTCTGCAGTTCCCCGACGTGCGGCCGGGGATCCCAGTCCGCCGGGCTCCCAGGGCACCGAGGGGGTGCCCCGGTGGCAGCTGCCAGTAGCAGCCAGAGGAAGATCAGAGGGAAGGAGGATGGGATGGGTGCGAGGGGCCAGGATGCAGTGGGAAAGTCGGTTGAAATATGAGGAAAATAGATTTGGAGGAATCAAGTTGCAGAATCAGATGTATGTCACTGTATGTCACTGACTTGTAGGGTGAACGTGCTCTCCAAAATTAAAACTATCGGAGAGGATCGGGCATGGGGCAAGCTGGGATCACAGGTTGATCCAAATGACTTATTTAGGGAAAATGTGATGTTTCCCTCAATGTGTTCAGTTTTTATCTTCCTTGGCCCATCTCGAGGGTGAGCAAGGAGCAGGGCACAGATTCCCCCGGCAATTGGGCGCTGCTTTCCAGCTCCACTCCTAGCAGTTTGGGAGGAGATTAAGCCTCGAGAAGGAGGATAAACTGACAGCAAGATGAGGATCCCTGAGTGATCCCTCCAAGAACCGGCCAAGGCAAAGCAGGGTCCTGCGTGGGGAGCAAATGTCACAGCCAGGGCCTGCAGTCGGGGCCCTTCGACACCCACTTTAAGAACAGTTGGAGCAGCAATCCCGTGAAAGGCTTTCCCAGCCAATGGTTGTCCCTCAAAATGTCCTGGAGTTCCCGGGCTTGGGACTGGGAAAGGTGTGGTTGTGAGCTGGTGCAGAGCTGATCACAGAGATACAAACCCCAAGATTAAGGGTCAAGATGAAAGTTTCTGCAACAGAATAATTGTACTCCTGAGGTGGAGTGCAGGGAATTATGAGGATTTTCACATTTCCTATTCTGAAATGCAGATGTGAAAGTTGTCTTTGAAGCTCTGGCTGGGTCATTCACTAGGCTTTAATGGCTGCTCTCTTTTTGGGGACTAACGATCTCGAGATGCATAAGATACAGTTTAGTATCTCCAAAATAATTGCATTCCCTCTGGTAATCGCTGCGATAGGAGGGAAAAATGAACCGTGAGTGTGCATCTCTGTCCCTCTTGAAGCCTCTTGACAGACATGAGCACCAACATATGCCCCAGGAGCGCGGCCGGGAAATGACAGGCTCCAGCCCGGGCTTCAAACAGCACCTGAGCAGCCAGGCCGCGTCCAGGCTTTAATGGGAGGCTGGGGAGGCTGCCCGGGGCCGGGCCGGGAGCCGGGGCTCGGGTACCCGCGGGGCAGAGCCGCACGGGGAGCTGCGGGGGGGACGGCGCCCGCGGATCAAAGAGGCGGGCGCGGTAGCCCGAGGGGCGCGGGGCGCCGGGGGCACCGCGGCCGTGGGAGAGCCCGTCCCCACGGGGTCACGCCGGGCCACGGCGAGCAAGGTCGCGGAGGCAGAGGAGGGAACAGCCCCTCCCGGGCCTGCAGCGCCCGCGGAGGGAGCGCAGAGGGCTCAGGACGGGCCCTGCCTGCGGGTCAGGAGCGTGCGGGCAGCGCTGGCACCCACATCAAAGGGGCAGCGAAGGACACGGTGGTGCCCGACATCAAAGAGCGGCGGCGGCGGCCGGCGAACAGCAGCTCTGAGCTCTGAGCTCTGCCCCCAGCTCGGGGCGCTCGGCCTGCGAGGGGGTGGGAGCCGCAGGAGACCGGGGCGAGGGAACTGTAGGCCCTGGGGGACATGGAAGACGGCTCTGGGCACCCCCAAAAGTGTCGGAGGGCCCAGAGCCGGCTGGACCGAAGGCTGCAGCCCTAGCGCGGGTTCCCCCTCGGGGCGGGCAGGGGGAGCGGGGCCGGGCGGCGGGGGCAGGCGAGGTGGAGGGCAAAGGGAGAGGCGCGACGAGCGCCAGGCTTGTCCTAGAGCGCCTTCTCCTGGAGGAGCGGGCGGCCGCGAGGGGCTGGGGGCGGCCGCGAGGGGCCGGGGGCGGCGGTGACGGTTTGGGTGAAACAGGCGGGCGGCCGGGGGCAGCAGAGAGGGGCTGGGGCGCCCCCGGCGGCCGCCGCGGCCCCCAGGCTGGGCAGGACACACGTCGGGGCTAGGCAGCTGGGCCCAGCCTCGGCAGCGGAGCGGAGGCGACCGCAGGGGACGGGGCGGCCAAACCCTGTTCGTATGTGAGCCAGGAGCGGGGATCAGACCTGTGGTGGGTCTTTCCTCCCCGTCGGGGAAACGCGCAGAGAGGGGCGCAGCTAAAGGCGGGCCGAGGCGGCTGCCGTTCCCGTTCCTGGACGGGACGTCACCGCTCGCTTCCACGGAGGCTCCGTACCTCCTACGAGGAGACCCCGAGCAGTGCCTGCTGCTTCTGAATGCTCTTTTATTGCCCCTTGTCTCTCGTGGAGATTCTTCCTCCGCGCCAAACCCGCCCCAATGACTCGCTGCGATGTTTATTGTGCCTCATCTTTTCCTTCCACTTCCTGTTCTTTCCTCTCCCGCTACCAGCAGCATTGAGTGCCGCACTGCAGTTGAGCCGTAAATACCTTTAACAGCTGCCTGCCAACCAAGGGGTGAAATACTGTCTTTGTTAGGAGTCCTTTTTTTCCTGCCCTCAGAGCTCATAAAAAGAAAAAAGAAAAAAGAAAATGAAAAAAAAAGAAAATGAAAAAGAAAAAGAAAAAAAGAAAAGAGAAAAAGAAGAAAATAAGAAAAAGAAAAGAAAAAGAAAAAAAACGTGTGTGTGTGTGCGCAAAAAACGATGTTATTGGGAAAACGAATCTGCGGGGTTCGTGGCTCTATGAGCAGAAAAGCATTGTACATTACTTTGCTCGAGCTCATGGGGGTCGTGGGGTGCGCAGTCCCTATCGCCTCTGCAGCTCCCGCCAGACTCGGGCAGCAGAAGGAGCGTCGCGCTGCAGCCCCGTCCAGCAACCCGAGGCGAGTGCCTCGAGGGCAGTGAGCCCCAGGGCTACCTGGCACTGTTAGGCAGCGCACCCTGCCATTTCCTGGCTCTTATTTTTGTTGTTGTTCTTTTGCAGCACGTACGTTCAGGAAAACAGGGATTAGGAATCGCCTGTTTCCTTTAAAAAAAAAAAAAAAAAAAAAAAAGAACTATGAGTCATAAATTCTGCTAAACACATCATGGAACGAAGCAGGTGTGAGAAAGCTGGGTAGGAAATCAATATACCTAAGATTACAGTACACCAACACATCTATGCTCTCCTATTATATATGTATATAACATATATATAATCCACTTACGATTATCATATACAGTATGCATATATATTATAGATATACAGCATGGAATGAAAACATAAATATACATAGATATATCTAAGTGCATACACACATGCATGTGTGCTTTAGTTTTAATGAAAGAAAGGGTGGAGGGAAGTAACGCAAGGAAAAGAACAGGAAGGAAGGAAGCGGTTTGAGAGGGAAAGACACTAAACTTAAAAAAAAAAAAAAAAAAAAAAAGAAAAAAGAAAAAGAAGAATAAGAAATAAATAACAAGCTCATAAACGCGTATGTGTATTCATGTGTGTCAGCATATGGAGACACACACGAATTCGTTAGAACTTCCTGCTTTTATTTTCATCTTTTCCCCTAGGCTACTAATAATTTGAAAACACCTCAAGGACAAGATTTTTCTAAGTTTTTGCAGAGATTTATTACCAAGAAGCTATAATTACTGTGTCACCCACGAGGAAGTCTTGAATGAGGGCTAAAGTAATACACATACTTATGAAAACTGT
Source organism: Rhynchotus rufescens (assembly GCA_032273925.1). Classification (NCBI taxonomy): domain Eukaryota; kingdom Metazoa; phylum Chordata; class Aves; order Tinamiformes; family Tinamidae; genus Rhynchotus; species Rhynchotus rufescens. The sequence goes on from JAVCKT010022074.1 coordinate 8,929, forward strand.
TGCTATGCTAAAACTGATATTTCCCAAATTATTCCAAAGTCGCTCAGCAACTCAATGCAATTAGTAAGGTCGAGCAAACAAGTATGATGGAAAAAATGCCCTAAAAATTAGTGTAATTGGGCTTTGGCTTTTACCCAAGGACAGATTAAAGATTTTTTTTCTGTGGTTTTGGATTAGTTGTCCTAGACATGCCTCACGCCTTTCCACCTCCACGGGCCTCTCTGGTTATGGTTTAATACCACATTTTGCTTTACCGTTAGATAAGCGGCGGTTTTCGAGGTAAAAGACGATGTGCTATATTTTTCTAGATCAGGGACACAGGCTCTGCGCATATCATGGCATTGGGCATTTCCATCACTGACCAATGCTGTAAACATGAAATACAAAGCAATCTTTTTTTTTTTTTTTCTACGTTAGCAATTCTTAAATTAAGAGGAAATGCGTATTTCAAAATCATATCCGTTCCAAAGAATATACACTCGAGATATACACTCATTTAAAGGCAAGGCAGATAAGAGATATAAAGCCACATCAGTGAAGCATACAGAGTGTACTGTCTCATCTATATGTTTCCAAATAAACCTATTTTTAAAAAAACTCGCCCTGGATTTAGCACGCGCATTTTCCACGTGGCAATGGGAAATAGCGGTGCTGCGCGGCAGTGCTTTGTGCGGGATGGGCGTGCAGCACCGCTGCTTCCGCGGGACCCCGCGCACGGACGAGGCAGCCCTGAGGCCGCGTCTCTCCATAAAATAACCTCTCCCCTCAGCTGAGGGATAAAGGAGGGCACAACCAGCCCACGGGCTGCCCCTGCCCCAGAGCCTCCTGAATAGGGCTCCGCGAGCCGCGGATGCAGCCGCGGCGGGTGGGGAAGGCAGAGTGCGGTGCCAGGAAGGATGTCATAAAATTCCTTGGCAGGGGGTGCGGGAGATCGCCCGCCCCCGCACTGAGCGGGCCCCGGGGCCGCCCGCGGCACAAAGCGCCCCATTCTGCTCCCAAAACACCTGTTAGATGTGAAAGTTACGCGAGCGCCTGCCCATAACGAGGAACCAGAGCGCACAGCCTGGCTCGTGCTGTCAGGGAAAGAGAGGCACATATTATTATTATGATAACAATAAAATGTAAATAAAAAGGAGGGAAAAAAAAGAATTAAAAAGAAAAAAGATAAAACGGGTTTTTATTGCAAGAAATGTCCGCGGCAGACTCTATGTGCCCTGCAGCCTTCCTTGCGCGGTTTTGCCCTCAAGGGCCGGATTTTCCGCACAGCCAGCGTGCCCTCTTAGCACGCACCGCACACCGGCCACGGCGCCCGCGATGCACGCGCCAGTAATGGCCAGGAAGAGCCCCGATGCCAGCAGCCATAACCCCACGGGAGTGGCAACAGGGACCGCCGCGCTGGGGGGCTCGGGGGACACAGGTGACATAAGGCAGGACGGGGAGCGGCGCCCGGGGGTCCCGTTGCGCGGGAGCGGGGCCGCCGGGAGAGGCGAGTCCTTACCGGGTAGCGGCACTGCGCGCCTGCGGAGGAGCCCTGGAGGGTCGCTGTAATCCATATTTGTTGCCCCCACGTAGCAATCCGAGGCGCGGGGCAGAGCGCGGTGGCGGGGGTGACCAGCCGCAGAGGGCTGCCAGTGGCGCGGCGCCCCGCGCAATCTTGCGCGGGCGCGGACACGTCGTGGGCGCGGGACAGCCGCGGAATAGCGGGGCACAAACATCACAGCGGCTGCCATACACCTCCGCGGAGACAAAGGTTAGGAAAAGAGGGGCCGAGGCTCTCCGAAGGCAGAATGCGGGGGGAAATTCGCCAGGGAAATCAGGAAAAGGCCATGAAAGCGCTCGCTGCCTGCACATGACCAGCCGCAGCCAATGACGAGCCCAAATAGGTCATAAAAAGGTCTATTACCAAGTTGTAAATTTTCTTCAAACAAAAAGGAATTTACTGCAATTCCTTGCGGATTTTGCACATACTGCTTCCCAGCGCCATGTTTCTTTCGCTTGCGCGCTGCGCTTTTATTTCCGCCCGCGGCCCTCCCGCCCTCGCGTGGCCTGCGCACCCCCGCGCGCGCCGGGGCCCCGCGGGCGCGGAGAGGGGCCCGGGGGCTCCGCGCGGGGCCTGGGAACACGGACCAATATCCAGCTCGGGCCCCCCAACCCTCGACCTCGCCGCATCCCCCCGTGCACGGAGACCGCAATGGAAAGAGGAGGCTGCAGCCCATCCCGCCCCCGGCACGGCCAGGCGGGGAACCCGGGCTGCTTTAGCGCCCACTACTGAAGCGCCCGTCGTTGTCGATCAAAACACAGCCCGGACCGCAGTAGCGCCTTTTCCTAACGGGAAGGTCGCAGTTCCTGCAGGTTGCCCGGGGCTGAACTCGGGCTAGCTCTCTGCGCCCTTCCCTTCTTGCCCTAGATATATCTGGAACCAGAGGGAGCAACGGAGTGGGCGATTTCTGCTGCTCAGAAAGCACTTCAAAAAGCCTAAGCCTCCGCGGTGCCCATGGCGCGGACCCCTCTTCGCGGATTCAGACCGCAGAGGTCTTGCTCATTTATTTTTTGTTTTGTTTTAAAGAAGAGCAACAGAAGCCCTCCAAGCATCCATTGGGATAGTATAAATCCTACATATTATATCACCCTACATATTTTCCTGCCAGGAAAATTGAGTTAAATAAAATAAGTATTCCAAGAAAAATAATAAAATAAAAAGATTTAAACATGTTACTATAGCATATTAAAAAGACACTAGTGTAAAGTAGATCTGTGACATGCATTCGCTGGGCGAGACGTCGGGGTTTTTCCAGAGGCGCGGAGGGCCCGAGCAGCGCAAGGAGCTGCGGCTTCTCCCACCGCAGCCGCGGCCCCTCACGCATCTGGGCGCTGCGCGGCCTCGGCGCTAGCGGGGTATCGTTTCCTGCCCTCTTTTCCTTAGTGGAACTCCGTGTAGAAAAGATGGAGAAACATCGCTGCCAATTGGGAAGTACCATAATACGTGCGGGGAAAGAGCGCATTTTTATTATTATTATTATTATTATTTTATTTATTTATTTATTTATTTATTGTCTTTCAGAAATCAGACAAAGGCACTCGAGGTGCCCGTAGGCCCTTGCAAGCGCAGGAAAGGCTCTTGATTCCCTGCGGCCGCTTGCCCTGGGAAGGCAACGCTAACGGAAGCTTCATCAGAAATGTTTTATTTTTATTCCCTGCTTTGGTAAATCTACGACAACAGCTCACTCCGTTCCCCTAAGGGGTCCCTCAACCGTACGCACACGTCCCCGTTATATATTTTGCCCGTACGGCCTGCACCCCCCTCCCTGGGAATTGCAGGAGGAGGAATCAAAATGGCTTTCTCTGCACCATGGCTGCCCTGTATCCCCGTGGCCACTAATGTGATCGAGAAGAGCTGGTTTTGGGGTCGGGTGACCGGTCCCCTCCGTACCCCTCAGAACGAGCTATATTTTAAAGCACTACTCTATTTTCTCCTTCAGCCGATGGCATTTCCTTAAAACGGCCCCACATCCTTCCTGGACGCTCGGACCGCTGGTGCATTTATGCAAATTCCTGCAGCAAAATGTTTACTCCGGAGCTTTGCCGCAGTGCCCACGCGTTTACAAGCGTTGCCCAATTACGTGATTAAAATAAAACAGAAGCGCGGCTTTTCCAGCTCCTGCCTCCCCTCAGAGCCAGTGCTTTGAAAAGAGCCGGAGCGCGACCTCGCATCGCGCCTGGGCTCAGCCGAGGGGAAAAGGCAAATGAGGGGCATAAATGAACCCAGCTCGTCCTATCAACCCCAAACCCCGTCCCGATGGATTTAGTGGGCACTTTTAGTGAGGCAGGATGAGCCTGACCTCCCTGCAGGCCAAGTAATGAAAGGGCCACCTTGGAGCATTCCCTTGGAGGAACTATCGCGCACTGGAGCCATGAGGTGGAAGGGAAAAAAATGAAGAGGAATCTGGGTGAGGATGTAATACCTCATACCTCTGTGGAGTGTTAAAAAAAAAAAAAAAAAAAGTCAGATAACGCAATACGCGATATGCGTATATCTACTCTTCCCGTAGATCAGGGGGAAGAGGGAGGGGAGAGAAAGGAAAAAAAAAAAAAAAAAAACGGAGAGAGGGAAAAAAATTCTACCTCTTCTCCGATGGGAGCGGAGTGCTCTTGGTGCTCCGTGCAGGCGATGGGAGCAGGAACGGGTATGGGGATAGAGCGCCGAGGCCTCCACGGGCCTCCGCGGCCGCGCAAGGACAGTTCACACATCGACATGAGGCCGATGGAAATGGCCCCGCATCAGAGGTTCTACTCGTGTGGAGAGAAGATATTCCCCTTTCCCTTTATGCTCGATTTAGGATCGCAAACCTACTGAGCGCCTGAGAAATTCTCGTGCAAAGCGAAAAATAAATTCCCTTTTCTGGCCTGGTTCGGGCCTAATTTCGTCCCTGCCTCGTATCGGCTCCCGCGCCGCAGCGCGGAGTCCCGCGGCCGCGGAAAGGCAGCGCAGTGGCCCTGAGCAGCGGCCTGGGTGCCTGGCACGGGCGGGCGAGCTGCCCCGCCGCGCTACGAGCCACTCCGGTGCAAAGCCCCGGGCCCTCTACCCAAACACCTGTGGTTGCCGCAGGCTGGGCCCGGCTTACAAAAGGATTCTGGTGGAGTACGTGCCGAGGAATACCCGAGGAAAGCGAAGGGAAAGGCAGAGAGAAGAATTAGTACCGAGGAGCCCCTGAAGGTTATTGGGAAAGTCGATAAAAACAAATAAATAAATAAAATGATATCAAGAAGCTGATTAATTTTATATCTGAATAAATTTGGTTTATTTAAATCAAATATCAATAGTAGAAGGTTAAATATATTTCTATGATCTTTTCTTCAAAATCATTAGATTTATTTAATTCACTCAACATTGGAGCAAAAATTAAAATAGTACAAGTGCACTTGTTTTGATTAATAAAGCAATGATAAATGTCCTGCTCATTGGTAATTATTATTAAGACTTTTATGTCGTTGCCCGTAATCACCGTCCTTTAACATTGGAAATATATATATTCATATCATTAGAAATGTCTTGCTACAAACTCTGTATCAAATTTCCAATAGGAGCAGATGAACTGGTAAATGTAGATATTGCCCTGAACACGCTTAAAAACAAAACCAAACACCAACCACACGCAACAGAAGCACCCGAAGCGAAGGGACACGCGGAAGGACACGGGGGTCACTCGTCCCGCAAGGCAGGGCCTTTTGCAGCGAGAGCATCGGGCCGAAGGGCGCTCGTTATTTTTGATAGACGTTCTCCAAGGTTTTTAAGGCAAAATTTAATTCGTCTGGCCTTTGGCTCTTTCTTCTTCCAGATCATGTGCTTCCTTTTTGGCCTCCCCTTCCTTTCCCTCCTGCCTGGAAGCGGGGAATTTGTCCTTGTTGTTCTCTTTTTTCCATTTCATCCTTCTGTTCTGAAACCAGATCTTTACCTGCCTCTCGGTGAGTCCTAGCGCGTGGGACACTTCGATGCGTCTCTTCCTGGTCAGATAGGGGTTAAAAAGGAACTCCTTTTCCAGCTCTAAAGTCTGGAATCGGCTGTATGTTTGTCTTCCTCTCCTCCTACCAGGCGCTGCTGTTTAAAAGAAAAACACAGGATTTTGGTGGTTGCTGTTGTCGTGTGAGACAGCGAAGCCGGGCAGTGAGCGAGGATTCGGGTCCCCCGAGAAGCCCCTCGAGAGAAGCGACACAGAAAACGAGTGAGGGGGAAAAAAGTAAACCCAGAGGATACGGAGAAAGTCAGAGTCATACACATAATGCGCCGAAAAAAATAAATAGCTGCAGCAGATGCATTAAGCGCCTCCGCCGGAGTTTACGGGCCCGAGTTTACGGGGTCACTTTATTATCTGGTAACGGCCCCCGCCCGCGGCCCGCAGCGCTTCCACATTTCGGCTCCAGCAGCGCAGGCCGGGCCGAGCGAACGGCGAGTTCCAGGGCACGCGTGGGGAGCAGCCGCCTCCCGCCGAGCTGCCCCTTCGCTTCTGGGCTGCTTTATTCTCAAGAGCCCCCGCGGGTATCGAACGCGCGGGGAGAGCGGCAGGGAGAGCGGGAGGCAGAGGGGGAGAGCGGGAGGCAGCGATGCAAAAGCAGGAGGAGGAAAGAAAGTTTCAAACTCAGACGTGAGATGGAAGCAAATTTTTTTTTACTGCATCCAACCTTGTGGTCTCATCCAGGGAAACATTTGAGCAGGAGACGAGCTCTGATTTAAGTGGTCTGGTTCCTCGCCAATATTAGCACTGGACGATTTACAGTCAGGATATTGTACCAGCTCGGCCTCTTGCTGTGTCGTAAAAATCTGCTGTCTCTGTAAGTTATCGTATCCGTAAAATTTAGCGGGCTCCCCGTGACAGGTAACCCCGCTGCAGGGGGCAGGAGGCGGAGGCGCGCCGGGGGGCGGAGGAGGCGGCTGGTAGGCGGCCGTGGGGCTCCCCCCGGCCGCCGGGTAAAAGTCGCCGGCGGCGCCGCCGCCCCCGGGGCCGCCGGGCTGCGGGAAACCGGCGGCGGCCGCGCCGGGCCCGTAGAGCAGCGCGGCGGCGGCGCGGC
>JAVCKT010022075.1:0-28564 GCA_032273925.1 Rhynchotus rufescens
ATCTTAGAGGGATCTGGCCAAGACAAGCTACCTGGGAACTTGCTTTAGGGAAAAATCTAAATTCAGCTTGTTTCTGTGGCAATGTCAAAAGCTTTGCGTCAGGAGATGGACACAGAAACCATAAGAGCATTTCAGGTTCCTTTAGCAGGCGCATGGCTGGAGACAGCTCACGTCTGTAGTAGTTGTCTTTCCTGAAGCCTTGGCCAATGAGTCTGGTGGTGCTAGGGAGGCATTTAGGGGCAGATGTGGTGGTGACAAGGTGGTAGCAGCACATCCCGAGGCTGTTCCTGCAGATGAGAGCAGCCAGGCAGGCTTGGGCCAAAGCTGCATGTGCCCAGGTATGTAGTCAGGCCACCAAGGCAATGCATTAATATAAAGCCATATAGCTACACACCACTTATATTCATCTACTCCATGGACTATGCCATGGACTACAGAAAAGGCAGTAAAGGAAACCTGAGATGGATGGCTTTGAGGGCACCAGCCTGTCCAGATGAGCCCTGTGGCCTCAGCCTCCCTGATTTAGTTTTAAGCTGCTGCGGGCAGCCTGCTCCTCCTCTAGATCAATCCCCTTCAGTACCATTTTCAAGCATAATTAATGTTTGCTGCATAATTACACCAATTTTTAATGTACTGCAAAGGGTGAGGGGGATTTATAGACTGCCTGTGTGTGCCAGCTTTGGGGATGGCGTTGCTGAGAGCCCCGGCTGCCCTGCGGGAGGGATGTGCAAGGGGGCTCCACTCGAAGCCCCGTGTTGCACAGGGCAGGTGCCAAAACGCTGTGAGGAAAGGCCTGGGAGTATTTGCTGTCTTGCACACCATCTACTGCCCCTTTTTTCCCCTAAAGAAGGGGACAAAGCAGGACTCTAGCAGCCCTGCTCCCTACCCACCAGCACGGCCAAGTCCAGGACAGGGAGGGCTGCTTGTTTGCAGAGTGGGCAGCCCTGTCTGCACCACAGTGCAAAGCAGGAAAGGGGATTTCATTCATTCACCAAGTCACAGTGGGGAGAGGGATTTCAGGCCGACCTGAGCAGCCCCGAGTTATGAGCTCTTTAAGCAGCAGCTCAACCACATCCCTGCTCTGCACGTGGTAAGAAACCTCTGGGACAGGGAGCCGCTCCAGCTGCCCGCTCCCTGCTGTGCCGGGCACGACAGGGCACCTGGTGGTTCCTTTGGTTTGCTGGTTCCATGTTCCTTGTGCCACCAGCAGCTTTGTCACGCTCAGGTAGAAATGCAAGAGGGACTGGTAAGCCTCCCGGGGTAGAGAGCCTGCCTGGTGCTTGCTGCACGGCAAACGTGCACAACAAGCCCCAGGAGAAGCTGCACAAGGGAGCTACGTGTAGGGGCTGCCGCAGCACCCGAGGCTGTCAGAATTGCCAGGATTTGGGTGGCAGCATCAGCAAGGCATTTAAAGACACTTATTCCTAGTAGCAGCTACCTGGCGCCTGGCTGGAAGGTGGATGCTGCCATGGGCTGCAAACCAATGCCAATGCAGAGGCTACATTCAGCTTCCCTTGGGCTCCAACCTGGAATAACACCAGGTTAACACCCGGATCCAGGCTGCATGAGCACCAGGAGGGTCTTCTTAGGGAGAGGCCTTGCAAAGTCATCTCTTGCTCTTCACCAAGCTCCTCTCTTGTTGAAAGGGATGTCGCTTTTATATTTTTGTAGCTGCATCTTGTTTTGCATTGCTTATTAATTGTGTACCCTCCAAGGATCATTCCTGTCTGAGCAGCTCAGAGGAGGCCACATGTCTCCAGCTCAGCATTGCCCAGATGGGAACGCAGGGACAATCACCGCTGAAAAGCCACCGTGTCGCACGCAGGTGTTATTGAACTGCCACAGATGTTACACATTTTTTCAATTAAAAACCCATAAATTAAAAAAATAATGAGTTGTACGCTACACTCGGCAGAGACAAAGGTGCAGGGTGCCAGCAGCCAACCCAGGTGGCATCTGTGGGCACTTTGTGTGGCAGCATCGGGTGCAAAACGTGGGAATTTGGTATCGGGGCAGCCTCCCTTCCCTCTGCTCCCCTCCTTTCTGCTTGGGAGAGGTGGCATCGCTTTCCATGTTGTGGCCTTCGTCTGGTACTCCTTGCATGTGAGTGGATATAGTAGGAGCTGAAAAGTATCCCTTTAAGTAGGCTGAGTCTCCTCCCATCCTTGGTGTAACATGTTGTCTTCAAGGTTTTAGAGCTGGAGTGCATGGAGGTGGCTCTCCCTTCTGTGTCGCATGCGTGCCCTAAATGCAATTATTTGGCTCCTACCATGTCTGATATTATTATTGTTCTTGCTATCTTTGGTACTTTTATGGCCCCATCACCATAGTAACTGAGCATCTCAAAGCCCTGCGAGGAGGGAATAATGTTATTCCCATTGTAGGGTTGGGGGAAGCGAACAACAGCAGGGCTCCGAGCTAGAGCCGTGGGAGGACTTGGGCCGCTCCGTCCACGGCTGGGGAATGGAGCTCCAGACGGTGTCTGCACCAGCTGGGTGTGAGTGTAGGATCAAAGTTTTGGAGTTCAGCATTGGAACCCAGGTGATCCTGACCTTTTCTTTTTCAGACCTGGCTCTTCTCTTCTGTCTGCCCAGTGTCTCTCAGTCCAGTTGATAGCCAGATGATGCCCTGGGCCTGAGTGCCACCAAACACTGCCATGGTGGTCATCAGGAGAGTCTTGGGCTCAGACAGGGATCTGAGGCCCTTCTGGGGACCTGAGCACCACCATCTTTTTTCTAGGGAACTACTTCAAAGTCCAGGTTCTGCTCTCTGCCTCAGAGGGGACAAAATGTGAGAGGAGGGACCACATTTACACAAGCCCTGCTCCCAGGTGGAGCTCCGGCTTCATCCCAGCCCTTCTCTTCCCTTCATACCTCCCCTGCCAGCCAGAGAGCAGCCTCCTTGCCCACAGGGTCATACTGCAGCCACCTTACCTCTAGGGCACCCTCCAGGCCATGTCTCTGTCCCACTCATCTTTATTTCCCCACCACAACTTCATGAGATGAACAATCCCACTGGGAGCAACTACCCCTTCTGCTCTTGTTTGATGCCTCCCCATGGCATGTCCCCATGGGCCACCAGTTGAGGGGCACCGCTCCAGGCCCTCATGGGGAGGGGAAGCATTAATTTGCTCTCTTGAAGCCCTTCCATTTTTGCACAGATTATTTGAATGCACATCAGGCATGTCCCTGCTTAAATGCATCTTTAAATATTGAAAGAAAAATGGAATAGCTTTAGAGCAAGACATGTCAGATTTTCTTCATCTCTGACGTACTCCAGAGTAATTTCCAGCCTGGGGGTTTAGCTATTTTTCCTGCGAGACAAGTGATATACATTCAGAACGAGAGATTTGAACCAAGGTCTCTCATTGCACAGGCAAATGATTCAACAGGTAGGATAAAGTTAAAGCTGAACTGTCTAATCCTGGCAGTGATTTGTGAGGAAGGGCCAGCTCGGAGGCCAAAATCCAAAGCCAGGTGCCTACACTGGCTCTCCCTGTCTCTAGGGAATCTTCTCCCAAGAGGATAAGATTCTCCATCCCCTCTTCCTGCACTGCCAAGTCACAGCAGTCACATCCAACACACCGACTCCTCACTGACTTCCCTGCCTCAGGTCCTTCCTGAATAAAACAATCTTCAATTAGTTCCTTCTGTTTCCCTTTTCCCTTTTGTGCAATATATCATTTCTTAATTAAAAAAAATGCCTTGTGGAAGTGTAACGGGCTATTAAATGTTTTGGTCCATAATTAACATCAAACCCCTGACTTAAAATCTTTATGGATTGAGTGAGCTCCATGAGCTGTTTCACGAATAACCTGGTGCATCTCGCGGTAGCCCCTGGGCTCCAGGTTGTCTTGCTGCCCTCACGAACCTCCCAGCTGGGTGCAGGGACCAGGACTCCTTGTCCTGTGCTGGTGTCCCACAGGGTGTCCCAGCAAAACTCCCCGCTGACAACATGTCCCTCCTTGCCCCATGAGAGGAATTGTGGCCTCGCAGCAGCTGGGAGCCCTAGTGCTTATTCTGCATGCTCTGGACCTGCAGAGAGGGCAGCAGGAGACCCTCAAGGGATGGCACCTCCTTGCACCCATTGCTCTGGGTAAATGAAGTGATGACTTCCAAGGACTGGAGCACCTCAGAGGGTCATCAAGCAGCACTATGGATGCATGGCCCAGACACATCCTCACCACCTCCCCCAGGGCATCTGGGAGGTGAGAAGAGTTTAACTCCCCTGATGACTCGCAGCTTTTGCTATAATAAATTACTTCCATTTCATACGCCCGGGTCTGCTGGCAGGTTGGCTTTCAGCAGCAATGACACGTCTCAGGGCGGCTGGCAAATTTCCAGCATTCTCACCCATATGTTAAGGTAGAAAGAGCATTGGAGCTGAAGTACTGTTGCTTGATAGTGCTGGATTATAGATGGCCAGCTCTTGTTTGAGCTGATGAATGCAGCTGCCACCTTGCCAATTTATGGTATTATGCCTTCTGGGCACCTCCACTGGCATGTTCATTACGGCCGCTGGACATAAACTGATTCACTTTCATATTCTTTGCCTTCTAATGTGAAGCTGGAGTTAGGAGATACTGGTATTCTCATTAGATTTTCCTCTGCATTCGTAGCTATTTGCCCGCTCTTGTTATGCAGCACTGGGCTGTCTTCGAGGCTTTGCTTATACATGGAACGAGCTGTAAGTTCAAAAAGCCTTGGCCGTGTTTCACGTTCTGGTTGCCACTCAAGCGCCTCACAACAGTGAGCAGAGCGGAGGTGGTCCTTTTCTGAGATGCATGGTGGTGATCTACCTTCAGTGAGCCTCTCTCTTTTCTCCTTGAACCTGAAAAGCTTTGTCCTTATAAGAAAGGAATCCTGTTCACCTAGGACGGGTCTCACCGCAAGCAGCTGTGATGGTTACTGCTGTGGCCAGTCTTCTCTGCCCAACTCCAGCTCTCGGATGAAGAAGACCCAGGCACGGCTGAAGAACAGTTGACGGGCTCTAAGCCACAACGTGCAGCAGAGACTCTTCTCCCAAGAAAAAGTCATCTCCCAAGCGGTCCAAGGACAGTGCTGCCCTGCAGAGATGAGGAGCACGATTTGCTGCCAGGGTGCTCCACAATGCAACTGGCAGCCTGGGAACAGGAAGGCAGAAGCAGTCGTAGCACCAGGGACTACATTAAAATCAGCCCCAGTCACGGAGTGCCCCTGTCCCGGTGTGGGAAGAAGCTGGAACCATCTCGTCCCAAGGCAGGGCTTGCCCATTCCAAAGCATCCTGGAGTGAACAGGGGTGATATTTTAATAAGCTGAGTATTAGTAACATCCCTAGTACCTTCTCTAAGGCTGGTGATGGGCAGCAAAGCTTACAACTAATTGCTTACAGGGTTTTCACCTTTTTTTTTTCATTATTTCTTCCCACTTTTTCTTTCTCCCCTCTTCGCTCCCCATCTCAGCTGTATTAAAATTTCAGCCAACTGAGTTCGGGATGCACAACATGGGAAACCAAGCAGAGCAGTCTGCCTGCTCCCTTCTGCTCTGCTTTCCTTTGCCAGCTGCTCTCCCCAGCCACGCGGGGCAGCAGCAAGGGGCAGGAGCCCGGGAAGAACACAAGGCCTGTGGAGGGTCCAATTTCAGCCACGCTCTTTTAATCCATGCCCAGGAGTGGCATAAACCCATGCTGGCACCGCTTCAATCAAGTGCACTTCTGCTGAGTCAGCTCCATTTAAAACTTGCCCTTTCAAAAGCCCGCAGCTCTCAGAAGCCCCGGCCAAGATTTTATGGATAAATATAAAATGAATTAGGAGGCAGGTTTTTAAAATAAAGAATTGCCTTTGGAATCCAGGATGGCAATAATAATTTCTCCCCAGAACACAAAATCTCTCCATCGTTAGCACAACAGTGCACACTCAGCAGCGAGCCACGGGCCCTGCCAAATGCAAGTGGATTGAGCAGAGCCTGCCGTAGACACGGGGGTGGACCGCGGCGCGCCGGCCGCTGGCACATCACCCAGCCCCAGTTTGCAGCATCGTCTTTGCATCTCTCCAGGAGCAATAATCCAGTCAAAAAAAGATCTGAAGGCAACTCTATTCCCTGAGGAAGTTAGATTCAACTGCATCCAATCATTTGGAGAAGAGAGAAAAAGCATCCAGCTTGTTGACTTTCACCGCAAAATCAAATTTGGCTGTCTTGGAATTTCTCACAAGCTACAGAGTCAAAGATTTGTCTACTGGTGGCTGAAGGAGTCCCTTGCTTGAGACAGTCCTGTAGTGAAGTCACTAGACAAAAACTGCAACAGGGGCATGGAGAGGCTGAGCAGATCCCCCTGCCCCATATCAGTCCCAGGATTTATTGTCCAGTTTGTCCCTCAACCAGCTGGTGAACAGAGCCCTGTCACCTCCTAGGTAAGTTCTCCACCAGCCCTGGCATTACCTTTTTTCTGTCCTGATGTGTAACCTGATTTCGCTTGCTGTAATGTAAGCCGATTATTTCTTGTCCTGTCCACCATGAACATAAAGAACAGATTATTCTCTTCCTCTTGGCAGCAGCCTTTTAAGCACTTGAAGACTGTTATCACATCTCTTCTTCCATCATCTCTTTTAGGCTAAATAACCCAGTTCTTTCAATCTTTCTTTGTAGGTCATGTCTTGTAGACCTCTGATCAGTCTCCCTGTCTCTGCTGTGCTGTCTGCAGCAGCACCACCTCCTTTTAGATAGAAGTTGGGTTGCCAGTACCAGACTCAGTACTACAGGAGAGTCTTTGCCAATCCTGAATAGATGAGGATTGTTTCCTGCATCTGATAGGCCACACTGCTCATGAACTCCATGAATTTTTAAGATGTCAACTGTTTTGTAAGGCAGCTGTAAAGACATGAGAGAGTGGACGTGATTTCTCTTAGCCCCGGTCGACAGTCCACTGATGACAGATGAAGAAGTCAAGTTCCCCTCGTGCCATGTACTGAACCCATCCAGCAGACTCCATGGAGAAGTCCTGGGAAAGCTCGAATTGGACCCAGTGATAGCAATATTATGGATAGCAGTGGAACCTTTAACCATTAAAACAATAGGTACATTCATGTGATGATTTAGAGGAGGGTCTTGTGTGGGTGGTTGCTGCCCTTCCATCCATGCTTGAAATGGGGGCCAATTTGGCAAAGTGAGTTAGTTTGTGATGCGTTTCCACCACAAACCCTTCCCATGTAGTAGAAGGACTACAAGTGAGGAGATATTCCAATTCCTTGGAGAACAACCCTGTTGTCACTGAAATCCTGGAGTCTTTTGTCCCCAGTTCCTGCAAGATCAGGACAAAGACTGTCGCAGAGCAAGTATTTTTATGGACTGGCTGCTCTCTCCCTTTGCAGTTCTAATTACATTGTATATTTTGGAAATAAAAATGTCCTTTTTGATGATATCGGTCAGGAAAGCTCTCCAGCACTTCCGAGTACAGAGAGGGGGAGAAGCAAGTGATCAAAGGCTGACTGTAATGAGCTGTTAGAGGCATGTCCAAGGTCGCTTTGTTGGGCTGGCTCCTAATGCTAGCAGAGCTCTTGCTCCCCAGCACCAAGTGTTTGGAATTGCCCTCCCTGAATGCACAGAGATAGACCCAGCCCCGACAGCACCGTGGTTTAAATACACGCAACAGAGGGGAGAAATGCTTGCCCTCACTTTGTAGATAGGAAGAACACATGGCAAGGACCAGGGTGAAAACCTCCTCTTCCTCTCGAAAAACCAGGAATGCTTCAGTAATCGTCTGCTGAAAAACATAGTGTTTTTGCTGCAGGCAGACATCTAATCTATCAAGGAAGGTTGATCTAGAGCACCGTGGAGTGGAAATCTAGGGCATGGAGAGATCTAGGTAATCAAGGTGTAGAGATCTAGGGCATGGAGGAGCAGAAATCTAGAGCATGAGAAGTGGAATCTAGGCAGTCAAGGAGTGGAGATTCAGGGCATCATGGAGTGTTGATCTGGAGTATAGAGGAGCAGAAATCTAGGACATTGGGGAACAAGATGTTACCTATTTCTTGCTCATGCTCTTGGAGCACCGACATTGCTCCCTAGCTCACAGCTGAGAGTTGTGCAGGAGGGCAGAGATAGGGGTGACACCAGGTACTGGACACAACCTTGGAGAGACTGGGGACAAACCTCCAGAAGAGAGCTGCTCCTCTGAGCCCTTCTGGACACCTTTGCTCCAGGAAAGCCTTGCCACGAGTGGCAGCATCTGCTCCTCTGATGGACGATGCAACCGCCCTTTAGCCTGTATCCCCCATAACAGGGCAACATCTAAACCAGCAGCAGTAAACACAGTCAGTCTAAGAAAATAGTCATGTTAATAGTTATTGATCTATAACTTTTAACCAATTTCTTTTTTACCATATTGGATAGCATCCTAATTTCAGCTCTTTATGTTCGGCAATAGGCAAACGCCATTCCATCAGCAAAACACAGCCCCTGTGGGCCAATCTGGGCCTCCCATTGAGCAGAGTGATAGAGGACTGGAACAATATTTTTCGACAGATCAGTTCCTGTTCAGGGTAGCAGTGGCCATTATGCAAATGAAGCTGTAAGAAGTTTAAAAGTCTGGAACCATCATATTTCTTTATTTCATTAACATCAAGGCAAGCGGGAGAGTTAATACGGCAGAATGATCCCATTCCAGGGCTTACACTAATGGTCCCCCCATCATTTAACAAGACTGGTGATTTCCCCGAGTGGGAGCTCCCAGCAGCTGAACTGGAGCCATCGCGGCTTCTTACGCATCACGCAGCTCAGAGCAGTGGGTGACAAACGTCCTGGAGCAGCTTCACACACAGGAATCCTCTGCCCGAGCTGAGAGGACCCTGCTGGCTGGAGCAGGAGGATGTCCAGGATGCTGGTGGCACAAGCAGAGGATCAGTTAAAAGTTTCCTACTGGCTCCCTGGTGATTTTTTGCTCCCTGTGAGCACCCACACAAAATCCTTTGCACCTTGAATTCAATGTCCAGACTAGGTAGAGTTGGGCAGGCAGAGAGGTCCTGCCTTGCAAGAGGCCTGGGCGACTGGAGGGAAGGCAGGGGTGCAGGAAGAGAGGTGCTCTCCACGCTCATCTCCTCCTCCTGTCATAGGGGGACACGTTCTCAGCACAGCAGCAATGAGAGATGCAGAGACGGGAGCTGAGCATTGATATAATAAGGGCAAGCAAACAAATGCATCCACCAAAACCCCTGTACTCCCATATGCTCCTATGGGGCATATGCACAGACATACACAGGCACCCAAAGAGCAAAGCAGAGTGGCCAACATCCTTCTCTGTGACACTATCCAGTCAAGGACGTCAGTTCCTCTTTGCAAATTAGGAAACTGAGGCAGAATGCAGGGAAATTGAAGGTCTTGGGACCCAGCAATTGCTTTCATGCCTGGACTTGGGCATCAACAGCACCCAGCTGGACACGAAGGCAGCTGGCCCAGCACAACGACCAAGTAGCCAAGTCCCTTTCCCCATCACACACCCTTTCCAGTGATATAACTCACACACTGTAACTCATCTTTAAAAAAGACATAGACACATGCACACTCATACATGCACATATTTTTGGCATAGATATGGACAATAAAGATGCCACACTAATGGATCTCAGCACCGTAATAGCGCTGCTCTAAATGGCAATGTCTTCAAGCATTACTGCTAAAGACTCCACCTTTTAGCATTGAAAATTTTAATTGATTTTAAAATATGTGATCAATCACAGCTAATCAAAGAAATATGAAGAAGCTATTGTACACACACACGAAGACAGCATATAAACCACAATTAATGACTGCTTCAATAACAGGAGGAAAGAAAATACGATTATTTATTAGTGTTCACAAGCAGTAATGGATAAAGCAATGAAGCAGTAATATATGAGTGTGTTGGAAGCCAGACTTTAAAATATTTAATAGCCAATACCGTAAGTGACTTTTTATCAGACAGGTCAATGACACAATTTGGAACAGTCTTTCCAAAGCAAGGAGATTGTCTCCCTTCCCTATGCATCACCCTAACCCTCCAGTCGCCCCATGTGCTAGCAGCCTATGCTGAACAAAGCCAGGCAGGTCCTGGCTGGTGGGAAAGCACAGCGTTGCCACCAAGACCTTTCCAAGAGCAGAGGAAGATATGGAGTGGGTTAAACCCAATTTCCTCCACCTGGGTTGTGGGGGATGAGGGTGATTCCTGCTAGGGTCACAGATGAGTGGGCAAAGGCAGGGGCTGGAGAGGTGCAGCCTGTGCCTGGGCAGAGGAGCTGGCACATGAAGGCAGGCGAGTTTTCTTGGAGTCCCTCCATCCCTCCAGGTGGGCTATCCCGGATTTAACACAAAAGACTATTTAGCCTAAGCTGGCTTTATTCATGCCCACGTAGGAAGAGATTTGCAAGCCCAGAGCGCTGCATTACGCAGACTCGAACTGACCTGCGTCTGCACACCTATGCACTTTATGCACACGTGGCCATGAGGTACTCAGGCCAGGCTTTAGGCTGCTTTATACTGCTGGCAAAGCCTTTATATAAATAAAGTACTAGTGCATGCATGTAGACCAGCGTCACAGACCCCAGCACTGCAGCCCACACATGTGCAAAACTAGCCCCAAGGACACGTACACAGGGGTTTGCACACCTGTATGCAGCTCACACCTCTCCCCCGTGTTGTCTGCAAACTCATTCTGCTCTTTACTGTGCTAGAGGGGCGGGAAGAGAGTGACTCCTGCAAAGGCAGAAGGGAGGAAGCAGAGGAAATGCATCTTGTTACACCGGTCCCTAGAAGCCATGAACAACCCAAGTCCAAAATATCACCAGGCCGTCACCCTTGCTGGCATCCTGCAGAAAGTGAGGGACTGGCTGGCTCATGCTTTCCCTCCCCAGATGCATCCTCCTGGTACAGAAACGTGGGCATAGCCTGGGCGGGACAGACTTTTCCAGAGCTAAGCCAGGGCCACCAGCCTCCAGGCTTGACCTGGGATGTCCTGTAGTCCTGCACATCTACCCCTATTATTTATAACCCAACTTAGAACCTTGCTGGGCTGCTAAAGGCCTGAAAAGGAGCAGACCCACAGCTCAGGGCCCCACATCTTCCCTGGGGCTTTGGGAAGGCACTGTGGGCGCTGCAGTCCTTGCTTAGTGCCCTGCTCTACGAGCAGCCCCTCTCCCGCCGAGGCGCCAGGCTCGCTTGCAGGAGATCAACACCTTGCTCTCCTTCACAGCCTCTTTTATTGCCTTGCGTGTTGGCCCCAGGATGTTTTATCACACCACAGCACATAATACAAATGAAAAACAAAGGGGAAAAGTTTGAATCATTTTTTTTTTAATATATTCATCCCTGTGCTGGGGAACAATGATCCATCTGATTAAATCCGCACGCTGGAGTTTATTAAACCGGGTTGGCCTCTCTCGCTTTCTCTCTCCTTTAGGCAGGGACAAGCTCATTAAAATGAACACGCTCTGCTCCCTCCCGTCACAATCCCTGCTTCATGGCATCTCTGCGCGGCTGCTATCTCCCGGGCATCACCAGAAGTGCAGCCAGCTGATGAACAGGGCTCCGCACTCCAGTTTTCTCTGGCAGATGAACAGTGTTCAGGCCTTGGGGTGTGTTTTTGGCAAAGGGTAGGACATGCCCTGAGCCCAAAGGGACCCCACGCCTGCTGTGAGTGTCCCCCATCCCTGCCAGGACTGCATGGAGAGGCAGTGAGAAAAGGTCTGTCACAAATAGAGAAGGTGCTGGGGCAGCAGCCCAACCACCTCACTCCAGCCCTACCCATCCTCCTTTGTCGATTGGTTTCTCATCTATAAAATGGGTTTGATAGTTGCTTTTCCTTTCTTTTTTTCTTCTTTTCCTTCCCATTAAGGTAATTAATTAGTATAAAGTGTTTTGGATTCTGCAGAAAGAATAAATGTCATGCTAAGGTAATGGGTGGGTGTCTAGGGCTTTATTCCTACTGCTGCACATGCTCAAGACCAGCTCCTCACCTGGGGTGCTGGCTGTCCCCTGCCCCAGTCCATCCCTGAGCAATCCCAGTCCGAGCCAGCCACCTTTGCCAGCTCCCAGGGGAGGCATTTCCTGCAGGCCAATATCTGCTGCACCTCCTCTTCCTCCTCAGCAGCCCTTCAGAGGCAGCCTAAGTCTGTTACACCCGGGTGATAACAGTGGCTTAGGGCATATAATCCCTCCTTTACTTGACTTTGGGTTATTTTGAGCAGGAGATTAAAGGAGATTATCTGCATCACCTGAGATGCTGCACTTTCTATCTCTACCCGCTTCCGTCCGTGCTGGGGCTCACCCTGTCCCAGGCTACAGAAATCCATTCTCCTTCCCCGACACTGCGGTGCCAGGGCAGCCGCCCGCCTGGCCGCAGGGCGCTGCCACGTGGCTGCCTGTCTAGCGGCCTCCTTTCTGGGCTCCTATTTCCTCACCTGGCCACCCTGCAGCATCACCCATGCCTGGAACCACCCCCTCTTTGGGGCACTAGTTGCTTGCAGCAGGAACCACCCGATTCAACATCTTGTCTCCACGTGCAGGGGATGGAGAGCAACACCTATTTGGAGCATCTCACATTCGTACACAGAAATCCCAAAAGCTTCAGAAAAAAAAAATGTTAGGAAAAATACTTAATGTGCATTTCATGCTAGTCTGAGGAGGCCTCCCTGCCCTCAAGGCACTACATCACCTGAGCAGGGCAGGGAGCTCCTTGTCATGCCCTAGGGATCGATGCTGGCCCGACCTCCTGCTGCGGAGCTGCTCTCCAGCTTGCTTCAGCTTGGATTTAGCAAAGCTTTTAAGTGCTCCTTTGAATTCCTCCCAAAGCCTTGCTTAAATCAGCAGCTTTGCTGAATCAAGGTCTAAACTGGCAGAGCTACTAAGAATGACCAAGGAAGTTGATTGTGTTTCCTAGCCAAGGCAAAGAGACACTCGAGCACCCTGAAGTAGTTACCGAGTAAGAATTCCCTGGAAAAACAGACACCCACACGTGGCATCCAGCAAGGACACGTGTGACCCATGCACATATTCATGGCAAGCTCACACCTTCACGGGCTGTTTTCCCTTATTTCAGACTACAGCAGGCTAGAATCCATCTGCCACCCTGGAAATTAATAGCAATCATTAAACAAAAAGAGCTGGCAAAAAGAAGCCTGAGGTGAAAAGCAGCTATTTCTGCCAGAAAAAAAATTAAAACTATTTAGACATACAGAAAGTCATTTATTACTGTGAAGTCCTCCCTCCACCTGGGGTTTAAATCTCATTACAGTTTGTCCAAAACAGATGTTACCCTTTTAGCAGTAGATTATTAACGATAAACTCAATTCCTCCAGAGAGGGTGGGTGTGCTGGGTTCACTTGTTTTTTCAAGTTGGGCAACCTCCATATGGAATGTTTAAGAAAGGGCCAGGCAATCCAAATCCTGGCACGTCTCCCCATCTCTATTGTCTTGGACTCTCCAAAGTTAGCCTTGCTGCCTCCCAATTATTTTCTGAGGCCACAGAATTACCAAGAACACAAGCAGCTCAGAAGGCAGCCTATGGCCAGGTGTTAGGAGATGCCAGCCCTGTCCCCGTCGCCTTGTCCCAGGGAGTTTTGCACCTTTCCTCATGCAAGGTGCTGTATGTCCATGGAGGAAGAGGTAGTTTGGACCAAAGAGGACCAGGGAATGCAGGGAGAGGAAGGATCCTGCACGTCACCAAGACAGAAGCCCAGTGAGACCCATGCCAAGGCACGAGCAGCTCCTGCTGCCTGGCCGCCTTTCCCCCAGCAGTTTGGCATCAGCCACATGGAGCCTGGCATGTGCACAACCCATTTTTCCAAGCTTTTCTGCTTCTACATATTTTGGGGGAAGGTGATTGGGTTTTAGGCCTCATGGCACCGTACAGGACACTCATCAGTCGCTCACATGTCTGTAGCAGCTGGATGGCCTTTGGGAGCACAGGAGAGCTCTGCACATCCTCATGAGGACACGGGCACTGCTGGCACTCAGCAGCATGGAGAAGGGCAGGGGAATTGACTGGCCTTAGGGAAAACCTGCTACTGTTTTCTTCTGTTTAGATTTAACATAATAAAGATACCTGGTCAGGAATGTAGGAGCCATATTAACCATGCTGTAAATACAATCAAATAAAATATTAATATGAGTTCCACATGAATATGGCCATCTAGCTACACAGCCATCTCCCTGACCATTCCAGCTAGGAGGAAGCACATTCCCAGTACTCCCCAAAGACCTATTAAATAGATGTTCTCACAATGTTTCTTAGTGCCTACCTGAGAAGTTGGCAGGTTACAGCAATTTGGAGTCTGTTGACTGCAAAACCAATTTCAGCATCTCAGCTGTCTCTCAGAAAACACTTTGTCATCCATACAATTTCCTCCATATTCCTAGGGAAGCAGCAAGGGCTCTACTGCTGGCTGCATCCATGCCAGCACATTGCTAGAGGGAGGCATTTCCCATCCATAGCATATCTCCCATTCCCGGTCTTTGTGTCTTATGGCTTATAACCAAACCCTTTACCCTCTCACCCCTCTACTAAGCTGGACACAGACAAGGAGCACCCAGATCCACCAAGCCAGTCATCGGCAGGGAGACCGTGGTGGGGCTGAATACCCTTCATAGGGGCCAACAGACCAAGGAGTTTGTGGGGTGGAGCAGCCGCTTTTTTGTTGAGCGCAAGTTGGAGGAGTGTTACACACTTCTTAAACTCTGCTCTTCGGTCAGAAATGTTTACCCTGCTATCAACAGCGTTACAGATGAACTTGCTAAATGCTTTTAGCTATCATCTCACACAGAGTCATCTGTATGGCTGGCAATACCAGCCCTCTAAGCCATTCCACTCTTTCCCGTTCTTCATCAATTCAAGCTTATAATCAGACTCAGAGCACCTGAACATTCAATTGCAAATATCTGATAAACATACTCTTGAGACATGGACTATTCCAGAGCAGTTGTGTCCAGAATCTAGCTGCAGTCTTCCAGTCATTCTGGCCAAAAGGGCCATTTGGGGAGTGTGTCCTACGAAATTTAGGGCAAAGAAGGCAGGTGTAAATTGTCACAGCTGAAGCAATGTAGAATTGCAGCCTTTTGAAGTGTTTTCCTCTAGGGATAGAGCATATGTTCGGGTCAGGAGATCAGGACGTCGGTAGAGCTGGAAGTGTTTTAGCCATCCTGTCTTGACCTAGCAAAGGAGAAGGAGGCTCCTTCCCCTGAGAACTGAGCGGCTGAGTTTGCCCCGGTAGAGCCCTGTGCAGAACTGGGGTGTACCTGGTAAGCTGCGCATGAAAAATGGTCGTGTTTGATTTCCTCTGCAACACTTATCCAGAATAAACATTACATTGGTTTTGGAAACCTGCCCAGATGATCATTAACCTGCTCTTGGCCCACGCCAAGACAGCCTGCAGCACAGAGCTAAAATTAGAGCAGGGGGCACTGGGACTTGACAGACATCATTACGTCCAGGCACAAGCGTCACAGAAGTGAGGTCAGCCCTCAGCTAAGCCCTTTAGAAGAGACCTTCCAGAGCAGAAAAGGTAGATCATAAAACTATGGAATAACTTGAATCAGAGTGGATTTCCTCTAGATCTTCTCCAGTCGCAACATGAGAAGCAGGACCAACTTCAAAGGTAAGTTAGTAGGAGAGGAACAGAGGTGTTTACTCACAGCACATCCACAGGCCATGATTGCAAAGGTGCTGACAAACAAAGATCTGTAACTGCCTTTCCCTAGCAGGGGTCCGGGCAGGCTGTCACTAGGACCTGCTCCACATGCTGTTATCTCGTTCATCTGCCAACTGCCAGCAGTCCAGTCAACCTGGACACTGGGGCTGAGCTACTCACTGGCCAAAGCCCCTTAAAAGGCAAAGAGGGACAGAGAGTGAAGAAACCTTTAGAAAATACGACCTTGAGAAGCATTAGAACAAGAAACACACTGTGGTAGCATAACGAGCAACTGTGCTGCTTAGACCCCCTTTAATGCTTTTTCTAACATACCTAGCCACTTAACAGCTCCATCACAAGATTTCATTCTAAGTGGATTTTCTCATCTGGAATACAAAGGGTTATGCAGGCCTCCTGGAAAAAAAAAAAAAAAAAAGAAAAAAATTAACAAATGAAAGCAAGAAAGCCCTCTTTCAAATAACAGCAAAGATCTGAGCAAGGATGACAATGCAGAGAGGAGGCACAGTTCAGCTTCTGTCAGTAAGCAGGAACACCAGCAGCTTTGCTTCCCAGCGCAGGGCTAGCTCATGCATTGTATTAGTGCTGGAAAAAAAACACAGGGAAAGAACACTTTGATCTCCAGAACTTTATTTACTGGGAGAAAAGTGGGAGTCCTGCTCCCATACCAGAAGTACACTTCTGCTAGGACAACTTCAGCATAATTATCTCCTAATGAAGCTCTTATTCAGGCTGGTTGTTTCCAAGAAAAAGACTCCATCAAGGAAAGATTATAGGAACTCTCTCCCATGGAAACACACTTTCTTACTGCAGCTGTTCTACCTGACTAGCACTCTTCGTGCTCTGTCTACTTAAGTCTTTTACCTCCTCACCTTCCTCTCTCTCTCTGCCCCTCTAATTGTGCTCTGTGGTTATTTGAGGGCTCACTGCACTGTCACAAGCTCGAGCTGACATTTTCTCTGCCCATGCTGGTATTTCAGAAGACTGGCTTAATGCACAGGTAACCAGCTGGGCTTATGAGGTTGTTCACCAGGAAGATCATTTATGCATTTACTTAAACTCAGCAGAGGGTTTTGTTCAGTGGCCCACAGCAGTACGAGATAGGGGCTGTCATCTCAATAGATCCTGGAAGCAGGGAGGCTGAGGTAGATGTAAATGACTTCAGACTGCAGCTGAGTGAAAAGCAGGATATCTGTATTTGCTGAAATCCCAAGAGCTGACCTGTCTTGAAAATCTTGTCATTTTAACTCAGAATTTATTTTCCCAAAGAACAAAAAGGTTCCCAAAACATTCATGCAGGCAGGTTAATTTTGCACATTCCCAAATTGCAATATTGGCCTCAGTCTGGTCAGTGGGCGAAGATGGAGACCTTTGACCTGTAGCTATTAGACACCATGGCACCTGTAGCATACTGATAATCTGGTCTGAAATTAAACATTTTGGTGGAAAACCTCCAAAGTTTACACGGGAGGGATAGTCTGCTCAGGAGCTTGACAAGTTGCAGGTCAGATATCCCTTGATATCCCAAGATATCCCTTGATAGGAACAATCTGGAGAGAAAAACATTGGTCTTTGGCTGCATAGCACTCAAGAGCATGACTCCATCTGTCAATCTCTCTTGTATCTGTATAGGGGCCAAGCATGTGATTTATGCTGATTTCTCCAAAGCTACCCAAGAAAACCAATCCCTTCCCCATCCTTGACTACTTGACACCTTTATCTGGTCTATGTCCTCCCAGATCTCAGTAAAATCTACCTTGCATGTGATGCCAGGCCCTTCCTTCTCAGCCCCTCTTCACCTCTCCAATTAATTCCCTCTTCATTTCTTTGCAAACCACAATGGAAAACTTATCTCTTCTCCCTTACATATTTTTCTTAAATAAGGAATAATAGCAAGAGAGAGAGGGGAGCAGACTGTAGAGAACTGTGTTATCTAGCACTGCAAAGCACTTGGGGATAATGTTGGCATGTGCAAAATGCTCTCTAAACCCTATCTATGGAAGGAATATTAGTGCTGGGGTGTCTGGATGGAAAAAGAACTTGAATTTTATGGGCCTGGGCATCTTTATTAGTCAGCCTGGTAAGGATGCTAACCAATATCACCCGGCAGGAGGCATGTAATGAATGCCAGGAATATGAATGAGCAGGAAAACCTGCCTGGAAGCCTTCTTTCCGCACCTGACATATACAGAATGGACGTTAAGCCATTTAGGGGAAACTTCATCACTAATGAATGTTTTCTCTGCCATCTTAGAGCTGTCTCCTCACATTATTTTACACATAATGAAGAGCCAAGGTTCATTTTAACATTTGTTGCCTGTTAGCCAAATTTTCCTTCCCCAACTCTTTGGGTGATTAAATATTTATCATTTGTAATGTATCCCTCCCGTTTCACTGGGCGCCTCTCTGTGTACTGGGGCTCCTTCTCTTATTGATAAAATGACCCGGGCAGCTATGAAAGAAGATCTAAGAGAAACGGAAACATGGCCAGATGGAGATGGAGCAACTAGGGAGAACAAAGTATGGAGCTACAGAAACACCGAGGAGAGGAGCCCTGTTGTATGTATGTGTGTACATGCAGAACACACACATACACACATGCTAATCTGGCTCCTTGCCTTCACTCAGTAAATCTAATCCCCTTTTTGAAATAACTCGTTCAGCAGAATAACAAAATTAGGGATTGAGTGCCAGGATAGCGTATTATTATATGTGCTGTCTGGCTCGCTTTACCTCCCCAGCCCCGCCGGGTGCTTTGTTTGCTTCCTTGCAGCTGCTGCTCTGGTTTAATTTACAGAGATGCCATTAGTTGGGAGGTGGAACCAAAAACTTCACAGCCAGTCTGCGCGGGTTTATGGAGCCTTGGCTTTGCCTTTTCATTTCGATACCCATTGCTTTGGGGTCTTGGCCAGGATGCATTTGATGCTGTCCAACCAGTCCAGGCTGTGGCCTCAGGAACATCTCAAAATCCCTTTGGTTCCTCTTTCCCTGTGAAGGAAAATGAAAGGGAAATAACTACAGTGCATAGGTAATTCTTGCAAGGTGGATATTTCCTGCAAGCTGGGGGTCAGTGTTGGATGGAGATTACTGCATCCTCGCAAACATGGACTGTCATTGGCAACACAGAGCCAGAGTTCAAGATGCCTCCAGTTGAGATTAAATCCCTCATGTCAAATCACTGCTGTAATTTCACACTGGTTTCTTGCCTCTCTTTTGCTTCTTTCTAAATCAATGAAGAAGAACCCAGACTCTCCACTTTCCTGGCTGTTTTTTCACATTAGAGATGTAGGTGGCCTGTTCCCAGGTTTTCCTAGGAAGGTCTGTGGGAGGCTGGAGAACTGGAAAAGTACTGTGTAACTGGGATACAGGAAGAATGAAACCACTACAGTTGGGCAAAGAGGACTTATTTAGGCAAGCTGGTTAAAATTCTAGTTTCTCTTATTGGATTTTCTCCAGGCAGAAGAAGAATCTCTGCTCTGACCATGGCAGGAAAAAGGCAGGAGGGCTGCTCCTTCTTTCTGGCAGAGAGGGTATCCCCAAACCAGAAAACTGCGGGGAGCAAAAGGCTCCTCAGCCAGCTGCTCTATTTCTAACCTGCAAAAATCCAGCCCAAGATTTCAGAGTAGATACAGACAGAAAAGGTAGGTTAGATGGGAGGCAGAAAGTAGAAAAGGGAAAGAAGAGCAAATTCTGAATCTCTATTTTCTGTTGTTAAGGGGATATTAGCCAGGAGCCTCTGCAAGTGCCCTTGCTCTGATCCTGCCTTGCAGGCTGCTCAGTCCTGGTTGATAGTGCAGCGCACACCCACACGCGCTTGCGTTGATGTGATGCTGGGAAGGAGGCTTTCCGAAGCCAACAAGATGAACAATTATCTTTTCCGTGCAAAGCAACAAGACCCACTTCTCCGCTCCCCAGTCATGTCCTGGCAATCTAATAAAAAGGGAGATTAGCCCCTCTTTCCTCTCTTGCATCTCCTTAATGCTGTCATTTTATTCACACTTTGCAAAGCAAATAAACCAGCAAATTGCTTGCTTTAATGAGCTGAAATTAAACTCAGGCTGCTGATAAAATGCCTATTCTCCTTTCTGTTGTTGGAAAGGACTTGTCTGATAGGCAGCATACAAGAAAGCAGAGAAAACACACAGCAGGAACCTTATTGAACATCTTTGAGTCATTTACAGTCACTCTTCCTCACCCCAGACTCCTCCAATTAGACCAGGAGGCATGTGGGTGATAAGAGGATTAGCCTTGCAAAGTCCCTGGAGGGTCTGTCTCTACTCTTGGCTTACGGGATGGTCCACAAAAGAGAAGGTGCCAAAATGCATCACTCCTTGCTGCCCGGGTTGTCTCAGTTTGATATGGCTCTCTCTGCCTGCAGGAGGCCTCCTCGATGCAAAAGCCCATAAAGGGAGAGCAAGGAGATGCTTGCACCAAGGGAAGGGTCTTCGGGGACAGCAGGCAAGGAGAGCACCCTCCATGCCATGCTGAGGATACAACTGGGACAAGCCATAGATGATGGCTCTGCAGGCCAGTACTACCAGTTTACTCCTCTTCCATGCCTTTGGGACAATGTGAGAAGCTGTAGACCAGCTGGTTCCTGAGGCACAGAAGAACAGGAAAATCCAGAGCCCACTTCATAAAAGGATGGGGTCAAACTCCACCTGTAGTGCAAAACATTTGGGCTTTTCAGCCACAACAAGGAGAGCTCAGGACACTTGGATTCAGTCTCTCCCACCCCTGGGAAGTCGCATCATTATCTCATAATAGTGGAGAGGAGATCGCAGTGCAGAGGTTAATTACTTTGCCCAGTGCCAGAAGGCAGGTGTCGGCCGACAGCGCTCAGCCCAGCACTTGAGCTCTGCCTCCCCATCAGCTAGGCAAGGACCAACAGGGCAGCCACCCCCAGGAGCAAGGCTCCCTCTTCCCTTTTATGCTGCCTCCAAATCTCAGCTGCACATGGGCTGCCAGCTCATCTGCAAAGAGTACCACCAGAAGGACAACACATCCTTGCAATTGTGCTCCTACTAGTGCAACATGTCCCAGAGACAAGCATTACTCACAACATCATTGCCAGTACCACTGCGGTGGTACGAGTGTTTAAGTCGGAATAGCAGTGTAAAAACAGGCCAAAGCCCGATTTTCTACCTCGAGGAAGAATGAGCCCTGAGATTCATCTGCCTTGCCCTCACTATCAGCTCCTCTACCCAGACTCCCACTTCTAATAAACTCTTAAAAACCTGATTTCTCTGAGCTTTCTGCTAAATGTGCATTACTCTCACAACTGCCAATAACATGACACTGGACAAAGTGCTCAAAATGGCCTCCTCAGTCAATGTCCAGCTAGGGTGCTGTCAAACATGGGTGTCTGTGCTCAGATTAACCCAAGGCTCCTGGAAAGGTTGAAGCCAGATTCAGAAAGAAATCCCTCAACTTTCAGACGGTAGTGGGCACACCTTGTCACCCCAAAGTATCTCTAATACCACTAAATTTTAACCGTCTCCCCTTGGTATTTAGTCTGTGCTCTTGTTTTGTGCAGGTAAACCAAGTGACGTGGCTTGGACAGCCAGATCCAGTGGCACATGGAGATGGAGCCCAGTGTTGCGATGGGCAGCGAGAAGAAAAAACGGAGATGCCCTGTAAAAAGTGAGCGTAAGGCTTGTCTCTGAGCCAGAGAGACTCCTCAGCACAAGCACCTAACTTCATGACTTCCCCGGCAAGATGCCACAGGCCTGGTGATGCAGGACCACGCTCAGCCACCCAGGCCTTGGTAGGAGCGCCTGGCCCGTGGCAGCCCACCGAGGTCCCCTTCTGCCACAGACACTTCCCTGCCATGAGGAGAAGGGAGAGGAGAGCGAAGCTGCCGAAGAAACACTAACCCACATCCTCCTGACCCCCCCCACCCCGCTCCCCACTTCCAGCAGACCAGGGAAGCCCTTCTCTGTGCCACCCTTCCAGATGGCAGGTCGCCGGTGGGCCGCAACGTCAGCCCTGTGCATGTGCGTGGCAGCCGTCTCTCTCCTGCACACCGGCGGCGTGCGGGCAGACTGCTGGCTCATCGAGGGGGACAAGGGTTTCGTCTGGCTGGCCATCTGCAGCCAAAACCAGCCCCCCTACGAGTCCATCCCCCAGCAAATCAACAGCACCATCGTGGACTTGCGGCTGAACGACAACAAGATCAAGAGCGTGCAGTACGCCTCGCTCAGCCGCTTCGGCAACCTGACATACCTCAACCTGACAAAGAACGAGATCTCCTACATTGAGGACGGTGCCTTTTCAGGACAGTTCAACCTCCAGGTGCTGCAGCTGGGTTACAACCGCCTGAGGAACCTCACCGAAGGGATCCTCCGGGGCCTGGGGAAGCTGGAGTACCTCTATCTCCAGGCCAACCTCATCGAGTCTGTCACCCCCAATGCCTTCTGGGAGTGCCCCAACATAGTGAACATTGACCTGTCCATGAACAGGATCCAGAGACTCGACAGCAACACTTTCCGGGGCCTAAACAAGCTCTCTGTCTGTGAACTCTACAGCAACCCCTTTTACTGCTCCTGTGAGCTCCTTGGCTTCCTGCAATGGCTGGAGGCTTTCACCAACATGACACGCACGTATGACCGGATGCAGTGCGACTCTCCACCAGACTACACTGGCTACTACTTGTTAGGCCAGGGCCGGACTGGCTATCGCAATGCTCTGAGCATGCTCTCTTCCCTGTGCACCGGCGGCTCCTACACTGTGATCCCTCGTTTTATCCCTCCCAGGTACCAAGTGACCACAGCGCCCTCTGAAAGCCCGTGCTCCGAAGAGGAGTGCTCCTCTGGCGACGGCACGACCCCACAGTTCTCCTTCTTCACGCCCGTTGGTGAGACGGAGGTGCGCCCCAACATCCAGGTGAAGCACCTCAACCACAACTCAGCCGTCCTCACCGTGCAGATCCCCTACCCCTTCAGCAAGATGTACATCCTCTCCCAGTTTGAAAATGGCTTCTCCTCCATGATCACCAAGCTCAGGAAGAAGGAGGAGAACATTACAGTGAGCAACCTAGTAGCACAAAGAGATTACACCTACTGTGTGGTCTCAGTCCACCAATACTCCAAGTACAACCACACCTGTGTCACCATCACGCCCACCAGACCCAACCGCAAGGAGCCAGTGCCCACCCCTTCCACTGCCACTCATTATATCATGACAATCCTGGGATGTCTCTTTGGCATGGTAATTGTCCTAGGCGTCGTGTATTACTGTCTCCGGAAGAGGCGCCAGCAGGAGGAGAAGCACAAAAAGCCCCCTGGAAGCATGAAGAAGACCATCATTGAGCTGAAATATGGGCCGGAAATGGAGACCACCAGCATCACCCAGCTGTCCCAAGGACAGATGCTGGGTGGGGAGACAGTGACCCGCATCCCCTACCTGCCTTCTGCTGGAGAGGTTGAACAGTACAAGCTGATCGACAGCAGTGAGACCCCCAAGGCCACCAAGGGCAACTACATGGAGGTGAGGACAGGCGAGCAGCCCGAGAGGCGAGACTGTGAGCTCTCCTTGCCAGACACCCAGAGCTCTGTGGCTGAGATCTCCACCATTGCCAAGGAGGTGGACAAGGTGAACCAGATCATCAACAACTGCATTGATGCCTTGAAATCTGAGTCCACCTCCTTCCAAGGGGTGAAATCAGGGGCGGTCTCCACTGCAGAGCCTCAGCTGGTGCTCTTGTCAGAGCAGATCCCCAGCAAGCACGGATTCCTGTCCCCCGTCTACAAGGAAAGCTACAACCACCCACTCCAGCGACACCACAGCATGGAGGCAGCCCCCAAACGCTCCAGCACCTCTTCCAGCGGCTCCATTCGGAGCCCCAGGTCCTACCGCTCCGAGGGATCAGGCCACAAATCAGAAGCCAAATACATCGAGAAGACGTCCCCCACCACCGATACCATCCTCACTGTGACCCCGGCTGCAGCTATCCTGCGGGCAGAGGCGGAGAAGATCCGGCAGTACAGCGAACACCGGCACTCGTACCCCGGCTCGCATCAAGCGGAGCAGCACGACAGCATGACAGGGCGGAAACCCTCCATCCTGGAGCCTCTGACCCGTCCTCGGCCCAGAGACCTGGCCTATTCCCAGCTCTCGCCTCAGTATCACAACCTGAGCTACACCTCCAGCCCCGAGTACACCTGCAAACCATCGCACAGCATCTGGGAGCGCTTCAAACTCAACCGCAAGCGGCACAAAGACGAGGAGGAGTATATGGCAGCCGGCCACGCCCTACGAAAAAAGGTCCAGTTTGCCAAAGACGAGGATCTTCACGACATCTTAGACTACTGGAAGGGCGTCTCTGCCCAGCAAAAGTCCTGAGTCCTCACAACAACTCGTGACTTAACACACTAACTGGACCAAAAGAAATCTGCAGCAGCTATTTTTATTCAGATTGTCTTTGAGGCAAACAAAAAATAAACGAATCGATACAAATAAAAGAGCGAACAAATTATGAAAATCTATAAATATTCTATATAATATATAAAATGAAATATTAAAATGTCCTCACGCTGGTGAGACACACACCAAATTTGAACACAAAGACTTTACAAATCAAACAAACTGTGGAGTGAAATTTTGTTTCATTTTTTTTAAAAAAAGAAAAATAAAGAAAAAAATTGAGCATAAGAAGTAAGTGAAAGAGCAGGCAGAGAGCTGAGGTCTGGCATTTCCCAGTACTGCATTGCATGAGTCCCTACTCCGTGATTTTGTGGATTCTTTGTGAACAGTTTGTGTTCTTCCTTCCTTCCCTTCCAAAATCAACAGCAACAAAAACAGCAACAAAAACCAAAAAAAAAAAAAAAAAAAAAAAATACAAGAAGGAGATCCATCCTTTGGGCTGTTTTTGCAAACGGAGTCTTCCAGTTTAGACTTTTACCCAGTCGAAGGCTCGTTCACATTTTCACTCACCGAGAGGTTTTACGACACATTGCATTGTAAACTGAAGTCATCCATTGTACAGAGAAAATTTCTATATTTGCAATGTTTGCTGTATAATGAGAGAGAGAGAGAGGAGAAAAAAAACAATACTACATCTACTAAAAATATATCTATATATATATATATCTATATTCACCTGTTTGTACCAGGTTTTAATCATGGATTTTAGAGAAAGAGATGGAGCTTGGTTTGAAGGACTTTTCTTTTGTAGGTTTGTTGGTTGGTGGGATGGTTGTGGTGGGGTGGTGGTGGGTTTCTATGGGGTTGGGTTTGGTCACTTCCACTACTTGTCTGCATCCAAGTCCCTGCTGCTTCCAAGTGCGCTGAGAAAAAAGGCACATTCCCATAGGAAATGCAAATAAATCCCTGTCCCGGGGGACACTGGGGAGGTGGGATTGTCCTCAAGGAGTATAGGGAACCTCCAGGACACATCTTTGCACTCCTACACAGAGCTGCTGCCCACCTCCTACTAAAAAAGAGCTTGCTTCAGGCATGAAGCAGAGTAGTGAAGAACAGGCCAAAAAGGGAGAAAGCAAAAAAAAAAGAAAAAAAAAAGAAAAAAAAACCCAAACCTGCAGTGAGGAAGGAGTAAGGCCCCAATTACATATGCACATCATGCAAAAATAAAGGCTGCCCTGGCTCACCCTGCTGGCACCTAGATACTACCAAAAGTGTTTCTGCTGCATCTCAGTCTCTTTGCATGGACATCTTTAGCCCTAACCGACAAGCACTAGGGCCCAGGAACAAGCCCCATCCCACCCCATTATGTCAATATTTGAAGTGATTTTGACAGGTATCCCTGCAAAAGGTTACGTTTCCTCGAAGAGGAGCTGAGCCAGGCAGGCACGGAGCAGGACGGGCAGCGTGCACCTTCCTGCCCTGCGGCTATTTGTGCAGACTACAGACTACATTAGTGGGGCTTCATAAGAAAAGATGGGCAATTTCCCCACCACCAAAACCCTCACTGTTCATAAAGGTGAGTTTCTTCTCCTCCAAGTGCCCATGTTCTCCCCATGGCACAGCTCCTGCATCTTAGTTGTGGTACCTACAGTGGAGCAAACATGGAGCCGCAACCACATTCCCAGTGCAGCCTCCTGGAGACACAGCCCTCGGTCAGCAGGAAGAGGAGCCATTGGAGGCAGGTTCCAGGGCTGGGAGAGCCATGGGCAGCAGCACGAAAGGGGCTGATCTGGGCTCGGGGGGTTCCTGAGGGCCTGTGGCTGTCCATGAGGGCAGGGGTGCTGCTACCAGGGACTTCATCTTTGCACCCGAGGCAAGACACGTTGCTGCCTCTGCCTCCTCATCTGCAAAACACTTCCCTGCGGCTCCGAGGGGGAAGGCTGGTTGGGGAGGCTCCGTTAATTAACTGCCTGTTTGTGAAGCCCGTTTAGCTCCGAGAATAAGAGCCACAAGAGCCACGCAAAGTTGTTAGTGGTGTCAAACAGTGCGGGTGGATGAAATCAGAGCCCAGTTCTGGTTTAACAGCAGGATTCTGCTAGTCAGGGACCAACAGAGACCAGCACAGGAGGTGTGACACCGCACCACTGGCTTCTCAAAATCAAACCCTTCCCAGACACAAATCCCTGCAGGTGTGGAGGAGCAGGGGCAGCAAAGCCCTGGTCCTTTTCAGCTCCAAGGAGAGGTAGCTCCACACCCATGTCCACAGGGATCTTCAGGGGTTTCCAGGTGCTCAATCCTTGCAGGAGCAAACCAAGACCACGGTGCAGAGTGCTCTGTGGTCAAATCAGCTCTTGGTCAAACAGCCCAGGGTGTGTGGAGACACCAGGCCACATCCTCCATGCAGGGGGAGTTTGGTTCTCCTACTCAGTTGCTAAACCTGCTTTTCTGAAGAGGAAAGGCATTGCACCTGGGTAGGCTGATCCTACCTGCCCACAGCTCCAAGTGCATCCAAAGAGAGCAGAGAGGGAGGCAAAGAAAGGGAGGGAAAAGAAAGGGAGAGAGGGAACAAAAAGCAAGGACAAGGAGATAGTGTGAGCCCTTGGAGGAAGCAGGAGCAGCTGTGCTGGTGTGCGGGACCGGCGGCCGTGTCCCCTGAGGCCGGCGAGGCAGCGAGCAGCGCGGCTCCGGGAGCGACGTTCAGAGAAAGCAGTTGTTTCCCTGCGGCAATGAAACAGAGAAAAGGAGCAGAGGGATCCAGCACCACTTCTGCCCTAAGCCATGCAGGGAAAAACACGCCGGCGGAGACACCAGCGGGGAGGCGTCCTGCCTGTTCCCAGGAGGCATCTGCTCCTGGAGAGGAGCTGCCAGGGAGCCACAAGGAGACCTGCATGGGGTCCGGCCACAGCGCTGAGGGGACAGTCACTTCCACCTCTGCTTCCTAGTGCTTGTGCTCCCCAAATCCTCATCCGTCCAGTTACCCACTGCACCCCTTGGGCCCTCTCCCCACACCTAGACCTTCAACCAGCGCCCCCAGCACCACCCTCCGTCACCCTCTTCCAGCTCAGTCCATGCTCCTCAGCCAGCCCACCAGCCTGGAGCAACTACCTGGAAACCTCCCTGCCCTGGGCAGGGCTGTGCAGGGGCCACAGGTAAGGGGGATTCTGCTGGATTTCTCAGGGTTGCAAAACGGCTGGTGTCTAAACCCATTCTACAGGGAAGAATCAAGAATTATGACTAGAAAAAAGAAATCCAAACCCGCTAATCACTTTCCCAGTATCTCTCATCAAACATGGGCAGACTCTTGTTGGAGAGCAAGTCAGACTCTCAGCTCAGGATTTGCTCCAGGCCAGAGTCTGCAAAGGAGGCCGCCAAGGCTTGCAAAGTCTGTGTCACATCTAGAGCCCATATATGTGTATCTTGTCTGCCCATAGCTATATAATATATAAATATAATAAATATGAAATATATTATATGACTATAATATATAAATATTTATATTTTTATATAAATATATAAAAATGTTATATTTTTAAGTCTGTGAGTTAGGACAGAAACACATCTCCCTACAGACACACACCATTTCACAGCCAGCATTCCCGAAGGTATCACTTGCCTTGGTGCCCAAGCTGAATTTGTCTCTGTATTTCCAATCTGTATTTCCTGTGGAAACTGTAAACTCCAGGGAGAGAAACCTGGAGCTGCTCCAAGGTTGGCATCACAAGCCAACCTTGCTGAAGTGGGCAACACTTCAGCTGCCACCTCAAAAGCAACAGGGACTTTCAGAGGGGACTGTTAGCCCTGGAGCTGGTGGGAGCCCCCTTATTCACAGCTGATGGTGTTGGAGGTGGTGTTTCTTCTCCTAGTCCTGTGGGGCAGAGGGATGGAGGGTTCTGGCCTGGTCACACAAGTTATGGGCAAGGAAGGGGCCGGGCACAGTATTGAGCTGCCACACTGTCCCCAAAAGCAATGGGTCAATGAGGGAGACTGACAGCAACGTGCACCACGTCGCACAGCCAGCAGAGCGGGCGTTTGGGAGCCCAAATCAGAATTTATTTACATTTCTGAGCGCTCATCATACCTATGTCTCACCCATGTAAAACCACGGGCTTACCATTGTGGGTCCCAAACCTGTTCGTCCTCCAGATCTTATCTGATGGCCAAAGTGTTCTTTAAAAGAAAACATTAGCCCCTTCCCCTCCTTCAGCACCAAATCACTGCTGCCAGCTGGCACTCCAAGGGCTTTAGGACAGCTACATCAGCACTGAGTGTCTCCAGCTGGTGCAGGAGAAGCCAACCTGGCTTCTCTGTGGCTTGTAACAGTGACTTAGCTTTTATCTGAATTTACTTCCATTATGATTTTTCCCATCTCTTTGCATCATACCTTCCATCTCACTCTTCTAAGAGATCAGCAGCACCGTCAAGAAGCCAGTGCAGGTCATTCGAATGCCACCTTCAGAGTTTTGCAGGGCAACTTTACCTCTTCCGTGAGCTCATTAGAAATCAGCAGAGAGTGTCTCTTAATCCGATGCTGATCCCAACTCACTTTAGCCTTT
>JAVCKT010022077.1:0-21953 GCA_032273925.1 Rhynchotus rufescens
TCTCTCTCTCTCTTTTTTTTTTTTTTTTTTTTTTAATGCCTGCTGGCAATAATTATAAGTTATGCAGGACACAAAAAAAGCGGATATTAAATAGACTGTATGTTATTAAAGATACTGTCATAGGCTTCAGTCTTGAACCAGCAGTCTGACTAATACATATTTGCCTTCTTTTGGCACATAAACATAGTCATTATTCCTGACAAAACAGAAAAAAAAGGGAGAAAGAATTGTAGCTATTTAGTAATAATTTAAGGTTTTAATTTATTTCTTTGCAATGCAATAATGTACATGCATCTGTATAATTGTTTTTCCTATGCATTCTAGTTGAAATGCATCCTACTTCCTAGATCAACGACAATGAAAAATGTACACCCTATATTCTGGAGTTAATTTATATTGGTTGTTTCATATAATATTATTATATTATTAATATTAACATGCTACTCCACCCCTTTAATTGTCCTTTTCTCTGCATAATGATAACTATTGTGAAAGAATCCAATCTGCTGGAAATGCTGAAAAAAATATTTTTGTCCTATTCCAATCCAAGAATATTGGGCCAAATCTTCAGATGTTATAAAATGAGCTGATGTACACCAGGTGTTATAAAAATGAACAGATCTACATCATCTGAAGGTCTCATATCTTATTCCCAACTGTATAACTGTATTTAACTTCAGTTAGCAGACTCTTGAGATAATTTGTTAACTTCACCGATTTCATTTGGGTGGACATAGGTTTGTTTCCCCAGTTTCCTGAAGATATATAGTTCATCTGGAAAGTTTAGTTATATAAATATTTCTGAACTGATGCACAGTATAAGTATCTTCTTTATTTACATAATGGCATATTTGTGAAATGTCCATCAGTCGTTGTCTGGTCTGATTGGAATCAAATGAATTTGGATCTGGGATTGCATCACTGAGTTTGGTTTCATGTCTTCTTTCAGCTCTGGCTTCTATAGAACATGAAGAAAAGAAGAACTTAACTTCTGGTTAAGTTCCACTAGTGCAACAAAATTAAACTAAATCAAATTCAGTAGAAGCTAGCAGGCTGAGCTTTAGAGTCCAAAGACATGCTTAGATAAGATAGCTCCAATCAACTAATACCACATCTGTTGAAGATAGTTCATTTGCAATGTTCTGAGGGCGAGAGATCAGAGTATTTGGGATTTGTATATAGATAATACATAAACTCAGATATCGGTTTCATTTCTGTCTTACCCAGGAAATGGAATTCACTTCTTTGGCACACAGAGCACAGGATAATACTGTCACAGTACTTTGCTTCTAGGTGATATTTATCCTCAAATGATCTGAAAATGTATTACATAGAGTGAACTTCACAGCAATTCTGTAAAGCTTAAGGGTATGAGTTGATTATCAGATAGGAAAAATACTCAAGAGATTATAAATATTGGGAAGGCTGTATTCAGTTCTGGTCACTGTATCTCCAAGTGTTCACTGTTTGAAACAGATGAAACACGAGAGAAGTATTGTGGACGTAAAGAAAGCTCTATATCTACAGAACATATATCAAAGGCTGAGGCCTCCTAATTTAGAGGAAGGAAAAAACACGTAGAAAATAAGGAATGGTAAAAAGCAAGGAAGATGATTGTCATTTCCCTCTATTCAATTGTGAGAGAACAGCATTTCACTGTAACAGAGGGGCTCAACATACATTTAAAAGATACATAAATAATTCTTATAATATGCATAGCTAACCTGTGGAACTCATCGGCATAAGTTAGTAGAGAAAAGCTTAGTATGTTTTAAGGACGACTTTATTTTTATACATCCAATGAGAAAATTTACGTTTTCTTTCGTACAGAAAGAAGTACAGAAATTGGCTTCTATGCTTCAAGTAAGATTTTGACTATTCTCTGATGATTTTAGGAAGAAATTTGGTTGTAGATATGTTATTTCACTACTGTTCTTTGTGGGAGCTCTCCCTGAAGTATCTGTTGCTGTTCATTACTAGGCAGAGGACATTGCACTACCTGAACGGCTGATCTGATTTAGTGTGGTTACTGTTTTACAAATGGGTAGAATAAGGTACGAGTGATTTACCTAAGATGACAGCACACCACAGTGTACGTTGAAACACGTTAGTATGGTAACTGCTCTGCAGACAAAGCTGTGCTGGAAGTGCCTCAGACTGGCTCAGTAAAACAAGCTGTTAAAAATCACACCTGGTTCTTGCAGTGGCTCTTAAAAGCTGTCTCCTGCATCCTCTGCATCTCCTCTTGCTACTTTCTGCCCTGGAAAACAATTTCCCTTTTTATCTGGTGACTCCCCCTACTCTGTTCTTATTAGTGCAATGCCCAGAACATCTTCCCCTAACCCTGTGATGAAGGGAGAGAAGGAGGAAAGTCACATTAGCTTCTTGTCTCCAGCCTCACCCCTGGCCTTGCCAAGACCTATAAAGTAACCCCCTGACACTACTCAGTCTATTAATCGATAACTGAAAAAACAAATAATATTGATTTTAAAGGTGGAGACTCCAGAAACATAGATAACAAGATATATGTTGCTACATGCTTCTATTATGCTACTGAGCAGTTCCTCACCGCTCTCTGCAATTTCTAGAATATGAGCTAGTGCCTCTTCTGATTTCTTTTTCCTATTCAGGAACTTGTAACTAGCCATAAAATGATCTGCAACTTGATTCTTTTCCCAGGACGAACAGAGATTCGGATCCATGTTACCACTGATTTCCTGTTCCCAATAAAGCATTTACTTATGCCTACTAAAAAGTAAGACTTCTTACAAAAAGGCAACCAGCTGTGACATCCATGGTGGAGCACTCTTTGAAAGAAATGTATTTGTTCATTGATAGAAGAAACTAAATAGTATCTCCTACATCTAAAGCAAATGCTTCTATCATTTGAATGGAAAATACCTATTTAAAATTACTGAGCTTCTCATCTCTCCATGCACAGAAGTTTGGACAGACAAGTAATCAGAGAATAAATACAGACAGGTACACAACAAACAGACTATTTGAAACACTTAGCTGAAACTGAATCAGGACACATTCGCCTCATCTCAAACCATCTCAAACCTGTCAGACTATTAGAAAAGTCAGTAGCATATTTTACCACCTTCTCATCACCTCTAATACTGTCAGTGATACCTTCCAACTCTGAAGCATATGCTTTCTCTTCTGATCAGCATCAGAAACCCTGTAAATAGGGTTTAACTCAAGCTTAACCTTCATTATCAGCCTCATATTCTCTTCTACCATATCATTCACTTGGCAAGTTATTCCACCTTAGTACTCCCGAGGTCACTGCTAGGGGGTCAGGCAAGACTGAGCGTTGGATGAAAGTCTAAGACATCAATGGAGGCCAGAAAAGACATTAAATGGAATGTCAATTAAATTTTGATAGTTAACAGACTGATGAACAGAATTAATTATTAAACATCAAAAAATACTATTCACTATGATATGGGTTTCATTGTACAAAGGCTACTAATACCTAGTATATAGGTTCTGAGAAAGCCAGCATAGTTACCCTTCTAAGAACTGTCCAGGATATGCATCAATATTTAATTTGTTTTGACAGCACTTATGGAAAATCCAGATTTTTCTTTTTCAATTATCGTCTCTGAAGTTTGTGTTTAAATAAGCACACCAGGCTGTGTGTGGCAATTCACTGGACATCTATTTGATGTGAAGACATACTGATGCATTCATCCAATCTGCTCAGTTCTGTGATGTTAATATTTTCTATCCATTTAAACAAAGCTTCACAAAATACTGTTAACAGATTAGCAAGAAACACTACAATGGTAACTCAGAATTTCAGAAGGTATCTGATGCATATTATTTTCTCAGATTTAGAAAAATATGCATGTTATCTATTCCTTCCATATGGATACTCTATGAAAGAACTTTGGACCGTAACATCCAAAGAATACCCTATTATTACCGAGGAGAGGCTTAAATATCTCATCTATATATATATACAAATCATTCAAGCCAAGATTAAGGTGAACATTGGCCACCTTATGCTTTCCCTACTAGTTTGTACCTGACTTTCTTTAAAGTATTTAACCTCTAGAAGACTGTCAGGTGTTTTCTTAGTTCAGTATTTATGCATGCACATACATACACACCTCTTCACTCTCTCACGCATCCTTTTATTTTGCCCGTGCATAGAGAAGACAAAAAAAAAAAAAAAATATGCTCAAATAACTTAGTTTGCTTCTAAAATGGTTGCAGTGAACAGGGAATAGGCTGCTATTTACACAAGATGTCTGTCCCTTGGGTAAAGAGATACCTAAAGGAATAGAGCTTTTGGGAGAACTGCTCTTCCTAGGCGAATGCAGTCTTTACTTACAAAATCCCAAATCCCAAACTGTACACAAAAAAAGGTGCTGAGCAGAAAAAAATCTCTTAGAAAATCAAGTGTGCATGATGCTTGGTGCATGGATATGAGAGCCAGACAAGAAAGTACAGGCATCTTTTGTGCTTTGGCTTCCTCACTGCCTTGGGGCTCTTTGTGCCCAAGTACATTTTGCATCTGGTCATCTTGGGCTATCATAGTGCAATGGGAGCCACTCATCAGCACTCATAGGCCGGTGAAATACCAGAAGAAACATCAACATTGCCCCTTCCTCCTGTTTCACCATAACTTTATTGCTTTTTGTGTGTTTATTCGCTTTTTTTTTTTTTTTCATATATGTTCTGGCTATTTCTAGCTACTTCAGTAATTTGTAGAAGCCCTAGAGACTGGAACAATTTGACTGGGTGACTTGCCCACAAGGTGAAGGCCAGCTAGAGCCTGACATATCCTCCATCCAGGGCAGCCTTTCTTTTCCTCTACTCCCATCCCTTTCTTTGCACCCTCCCTTGCTGGAATGATGATGTACTTGCCCATAGGTGGTAAGCGACAGCTCACTATGTAAGGTTGCTCTTAAAAATTGTACAGAGACCAGTTGCATGCACAGAAGATGAACCTAACTTCAGTCAGGGGGCCGGTGAGAGCAGCTACGACCACTCGCTCACAGCTACCACCAGCTGGGCCCATGATCAGATGCAGCTGATGGCACCACTGAAGGATAATTTTTCCTTTGAGTATTTGCTCCCGGGCTCTGCTGCCACGAGATCCCGGGGACCTTTCTACATAATTTAATATGACGGCTGATATTTGCTGAGAGACATAGGAGTAGGAATACCAGACCAATGGCTTCTTACAGAATCAGCATTCATGCACGGCTCTCTATAAATAATTCTAATAGTATTGCATTTAATATATGTGGTAAGGAAGGGGTATTTGCAGATATCCAAAAATTGAGGTAAACTAGGTACTCGTCCAAGTCCCATATAAGAAAAGGCACGCACCTGTCTGTTAATCAAGTAAGTATTATATATGCCACAACATGAGTGTTAGAGATCCCTGGGAGAATTACCAGTGCCCACATAAGTAATTTTTTTTAAAGAATTCAAGCCTTTAAACAGCAATATTGAACTCTTATTTAGTCACATCTCTAAAGGTTTTCACACTCCTGCATTGCTTAGTATTAACATGCTGTGTTTATCTCCAAGTACCAAACTCCTTTCTGTCCAAAAAATGATATTGAAAATGCATAAAAGCAACATACTGTGAATAAACAGCTTATCTTGGGGGAG
Organism: Rhynchotus rufescens; assembly: GCA_032273925.1. NCBI lineage: Eukaryota > Metazoa > Chordata > Aves > Tinamiformes > Tinamidae > Rhynchotus > Rhynchotus rufescens. The sequence goes on from JAVCKT010022077.1 coordinate 5,638, forward strand.
AAAGATAAAATTCACAATACTAAAAATGGGGAAAACCTTCTTCACTGCTGAATTTACCATTTATAGATTAATCTGTCCATTGTGCTTCCATGAAAAGCTTTTCTGGCATTCCACTCAGAAAAACAAAATCTACATTTAAATGAATGTAAGAGTGTACTACAGCAGGAGCCTGTCAGACTGTTTTATACCTCATTGCTATAATGTAATGTTATTGATGCAACCTAGATTATGTTTGAGAAATGAGATTGTGCAAATTTTCTCTCATATATCAACCAATGTGGCACAAAATATTAGGCTACAACATTATGTAGTTCTGAAACTATTATATGACCTTAAAGTTCCCTAAAAGGCTTCAAATTGGCATAGACTAGGAATTTGCTAAGGGTATGTTTTCAAAGGGAATAGCTGTTGCTTGTTTATGGCTTAAACATTATACTACGCCAGTAATAAAATACCAGTGATGCATGCAAATGGAAAATCGTGCTGCTTTTTGTGGTAAAAAGGTTAATTCCTTTGGAAGAAACCAAGTCTCTGGAAAAAAAAAAAAAAATAGCATATCTCAGCCACCTGACTAACATACAGACATTTCAGTACAGTTTTATTGTATACAAGTGCTATTAAAATATAATAATATCCTTCCTTTTTTTTTTTTTTTTTTTTTTTTCCCTAAGATTCAGCAGGTAAAAGCTCTGATTGAATTTCATCTTGATTTCATTAAATATTCATAAAGGCCAATTAGAAGGGCAGCTAAGTAGGCCACAAGGCCTCCTTCCATCATCCTGTCAAAGGCAGTCCATCAGACGGGCCTGTTTGCATTAGGGCCTGGCAGTCAATATCTTCATTCAATCTTTATGTAGTATCCCTCTAAATCACTGCTCCATCCCACTTTACGGCTTTTATGGCCAGACAAGGGAGGGGGGGGTGGAATCTAATAATTCTGAAGGCAAGATGCTTACTCTGTAGAAAGCAAAATGCAAATGAGAAAAAACATCCTCAATCAAATGTTGGAATGAAAATCTTTTCTTTAATGAGCAATGACATTGGTAGAGCACTGATTACATTGAAGAAAAACTGTTTAAAATTCATAATCAATCAAGCAAGTTTATTTTAACCTTTCATGACTAAACCGCTGGGTTACAGTTTAATTTATTGATGGTGCTTATCTCTCCCTCCAACCACTAATTTTAAAATTACAACCCATATAGAATATGCTGAGTTGAGTCACAAAAATATATACTGATGTTTATATTCAAAGAAACCTATTAGCTCTGCCTGTTTCCCTTTAAAGATTCAGTGGCCTTTCAATGCAGACCATGTTTATATATATATATATATATGCATATACACATATGCAGTTTATGCAGCTGAAACACATTAACTCCACTGATGCCTTGCTGAACTGAAATACCATGTACTTGTCGTTTCTGTGCCTGCTTGTCAGATACAGCAGTGCAAATATTCTTTTTCTGTGGACAAGCATAATAAAATGCTCCAGCATGCCATTACACACACACACAGCAAAGAGCAGGTACTTCCCCTCCCTCAGATTTTATTGCCATGGCATTTGTGACAGGCTTTGTTTGGTGAGATTTCTGATCTTTTCTATAACACATGCCATAAATAAAAATAAAAATAAACATTTTCCTCAATACTGATGGTTTCCTTCTCGAAAGAACCCAAGGCATATCTAGGTTGCAGCAATCAGAGGACTGGTTTTTATGCCATTACTTGCCATTACTTAAATTGCTGATATATAAATATCATCCTGTTCTATTTTTAAAAGACATTCAAGCCATCTCTTCCATTTTACATGTGTAATTATATAACACAGCGTATGGAAATATGGGCAAGTCTGTATCATCAGTATGCGTTTAGAAGGATACAAACCCCTAACAGGGACAAAAATCACTGAAATATGTGGGGGGTTCCCTACTGATTTCTATAGGCTCTCAGTCGTGCTCTTGCTAAGACATTGCATATCCATTAACAACTCCTCCCTCTCTTGCATCAGGTTGGGTCTTTGCAAAGCAGACACTTCAGCTACTTTCCTGCACAGCAAGTACAGGAAATGTGGCCTGCTTCCTTCCCATAGTATGACTCAAGTGTTCACTTAAACAAGCTTCATCTAATCCTTAATTAGTATTTGCCTAGTTTTGCTTTCCTTTTTTTAAAAGAAGTATTTAATTACTAACTACCTACTTCTTTTAATGACAAAGAAATTGAAGGATGAATATCACTGAGAATCATTAACAAGCATAGGAGAAAATTGTATGCCTTTATTACACAGCTTCACCCAAAGACACTTGATGATCTAAAAAGGGATGCCATGAAAATAAATCTATTTTTGAATAGTCCTCTCTTGTTTTCTTAGCAACATATTAGATTTTTTAAAACCTACTTTTTTGTATTCTTTATGTTCATAGAATTTAGCTCACTCAGTTTTGAACAGAGATGAGAACAGTAATTTCCACCTAGCTACCCATTCTTTTCCATATATATTCAGCTCAATTAATGCAGTATCTAAATCCCTGGGCAATAATTCTGGCTTCACAGTCATTTGAGAGGTTGAAAAATACTGTCATCCTGTTTAACGCACACTGTAAACTACTGAGAAGCAAAGATCGCCCTTCAGCCTGCGTTTGCAGGTCGGTACCACAGCTAATCCCAGAGAGTCATGCAACTGCCTTCCAACTTCCCGAGTCTGACATGCTCTCCACAAGCAGCTGGACCAAGAGCATTTAACACACATGGGTCACATTTTAATGGAACATACATTTTCTGTCTGCTCTCTGTTCCCAGTCCTAAATCTTGATGCAGTTTCAGAAGCAATTAATTTGAAAAGCAAACAACAACAACAAAAAGCAACCTAGATAAAAGTAGCTTTAAGCAGAGTTCGTTAGGATACTCTATTGTTCATTCCTAACCATACACCACTGGCATTAACCATAAACCATCCTAATCACTCCTGGCACTACATTTCTCTTGCTTGCTTAAACTGTGAACAGAGAAAATCCCTGACCTGTAAAAAATAAGAAAAATGTCAGCTCAGTTTGCAGCCTGTGTTCAAATGATTATTTAATGACTCCATCCTGAAAAATTTACAGCTTAAGTCAACTACTTCTCCCCACTCCACCCCATCCGTGTTAAGAAGAACTGTCAAAACATTCACTCCCCTCTTGTATTGGTGATGGTGGCAGCCAAAAAAGCCCCAACAGAATGTAGGGAACCACCAGAAAAGCCATTGCAAACAAGACAAACTGATTTTGCTGCTATGCACACCCTTGTGAACATGCATTTTGAGTACTGAATTTGGTCCCTGCATCCCAAGAAGGACACGACAGAGTTGGAGAAAGTACAGAGAAGTGTTTGCAACAATTAAGATGATAGAGAAACTGTCTAATGAACAGATCTTGAATGCTGCAACTCTTCTGTTTGGACAGGAGACAGCTGTGGGAGGATGCGATTGACGCTTACAAAACCCTGAAAGTGGGTAAGATGAATTCCTAGTCCAAATTCAGAATAACAGAAGCATTACTCACCAACTCTCACGCTATTAAGCTAGGGGCCACTGTTCTTACTAAAACTGGTGGGATAGAAGCTTAAACCAGATAAAAGTATCTATCCAAACAGCAGGTCTTGAATTTCTGCCACTGGCTGCCACAGGAGGTTGTGGAGGCAGGAAATACTGGCAGGTTCAAAAAGAGATTAGACAAATTCATGGACAAGAAGTCCACAAACAAACACAACCAGAAATGGGCAAAGACACCTTCTCTAACATCCCTAATCCAGGTGTGGATGCCAAGAGTTATGAGGGGAACAGACTGCAGGTAAGGGCAAGGTTCAAAAAGCTGAGGAGGAAATGTCTCCTGGCATGTTCTCAGGGGTTAGAAAGCAATATACAGCAGTGAATTTGGAGCAAAAGACTTTGTAATGTCAGGAAACAGCAGTGAGAGAAATGGAAACTGAAATACAGTGGGGAAATGTTTTTCAAAGGTCTAAAAGGGTGGTAGATATCCAATTGCAGATGGACGTGAATGAGTCATTTGTTGCCTCGGTTCTGCTTGTCTGTTAAATGAGGTTTATGCTATTTACCCTGACAGAAAACACAGAAGCTTAATTTGTTATGTTTCAAGGAATCTTTGAGAAGCTGAAATGCAAATTGCTGTGAGACGGATCCAAAATGTGCATAAGTCAGTATGCTAATTTCCAATAATTTCCACAAGTTTGGTTCATGCCTTATAAAAGCTAGCTCTTATCACTGCATACTGATTTCACTAGTGATACTCAATAACAACATTTCTTTTGTAAACCATTCTCTCATCATCATTTGATGGTATAGAGTGATGGATGTGATGGATGAACTCCATAAGTTCATAAGGAGAGTTAGTCATATGGAATAGCTATGGCTATGGCTAGTTCTGTGTAGAGAAAATCTATTCAGGAGAAGGCCTTAATGATTTTTGGTAGATTAGATTTGGTTACTGATAAACATGTCAGAAAGAATCAGAAAGAAACCTGGAAGGGTGGGGTGGGATCTTATTTTTAAGAACACATTTTTTTTCTGTTGCTATTTCTACATTCTTTGAGATTTTTGTCCAGATACATACATTTGTTTTCCTCCATTAAGCAGCCTAGATATACCAAGAGAGAAATAGGAATGTTTTACTTTATCCCCCAACAGCAAATGCAATCATGCTCCCTCGCTGATTTGTGTTTGGAAATTACCATTCTAATCCAATAGTTTAATTTTATTATACCCTTCAGTCTAACAGACCAGGCAAAGAACGTGTAATCACAAACAAAGGGCCAAATCCTGCTTGCCATACTAATGGGAGTAGTCCTACTGATTATTAAGGGGCTACATGCAAGCCTTCCCCTTAACTAATATAAAATAAGATAAATATATTCAGAATCTACTATTTTCTTTGGGGTTTTAATGAGGCATATTTATTTTTTTTCAAACCCAGTTTAACGTAGTGATTAAAGTACAACTGGAGTGAAGAAAAAAAAATAGAAAAATCTTTCTTCATTGAAAAGCACAGGCAACACGATGTTTAGCTTACACTGGGATAAAAGGACCAACTGTTTCTAGCTATTTGGAAGCTAGTATTTATAGATCAGGAGTTGAAATGTTTAAGTATAATATATTTTAGGATATTTTGGCTAAAGGATCCCTATGGACTTTTAGTCCTAAACCAACTGATTTTGCCACTTAATGATTTTTAACAGGATTATTTGTAAATCAGAATGATGCTCATGACAGAGATGTGTACAAAAATCACTCTAATTAGTCTTTAGTCCCTCCTTTTGTTCAGCGCCAGCCAGTGTTCAGCCCGTACCAAGGTCCCTAGGCTCACACTAGAAACTGCAAAATAAAATATTGGGGGAAAAGAAATCATACTATTTTTCCCTAACTTTCCAACTCAATATTCTTATCTAATATTCTTGAAACTTCTTAATCAAGGCTTCAAGAAATGAAAAAGTCTATGCTGTAAAGTGTATTTAAGGCCTTGTAAAAGATATCAGAAAGCCTAAAAAGTCCACTTTCAGACAGATGGGCTAAAGTTGGAATAGAAAACAGAGAGTGAAGAATAGAAGTTAAAAAAAAAATGGGAAAAAGCTGTTCTATCGATGCAGTCTGCATATAAACAGTGCCAGGCTAATACCTTACTTTTAAATAATCTAATTATTTATTCTTTTCTATTTTTTTGTATAACCAAATGGAAATGTTTGTAAAATAAAATTCACGATAGAAAAGATACAGAAAAAGGGAGTCAAGAGCAGCTACTAAATGCTAAGAACTGATTCTTGAACCAGCACAAGCAATAAGAGCACCCCCAGCCTCGCAACACGTCTCCAGATTTAGGGTTTTGCAAGAGAGACTGTAAATTAAGGCTCCCCCAAAGCAAACCAGCCTCAAACCCACAAGAAGGTTCCTGCTCCTCTGCCTTTCCGAGAGCCCTGTGCTGGATTTGCTCGGCTCACAAAGCGCTGGAAAAGCCTCCCGTCCTGTTCACACAGACCCTGGCACACACGCACACCCAGACGCTTCTGCAAACACAGCCCCAAGGTACATTCTCCCTGTTTGTTCTTCAATCTGACAGCTCAATTACAGCTTTTCTTAAAAAAAAAAAAAAATAAGCTCCTCTGCAGAGGAGGAGCTGGGGCAGAGCTTGCTCCTGCAGTGGGAAAGGAGTTGGGAGTTTTGTTGAAGGCATGAGGAATTTCACCAGAACTTGCCTCCAAGAAGGGCTCTTACAAATCAAAAGCTGAAGGCCAGGGGGGACCATTAGACTCAGTGTCCTGCCTAATCCGGCCGATTTACCCCAAAGCACGAGCTTCCACCCTATGCTCTTACCCTAAGCCCAGCTCTCCCTGCATAAAGCCACCGCCGAGGCTGGTTTGGCAGCGTGAGCAGAAACAGAGTTAAAATCAGCCGAGCCTGAGCAGGCTGATAAGACGATGCACCAGGAAACAGACCTGCTAAAACAGAGAGTCTCCTGTTTATCTTCCCAGAGCCCAACTGCTCTGCATGGGAACGTGGAACACTGGGACTAACCAGCACCACACGAGCACGAAGAGAAATGGGAGACATCTGGAATTAACAGTTATTTTCCCCCTCTCTTTTGTTAAATTACTTTACGGTATCTTATTTCCTCCCTACTCTTCTCTCTTCCAACATTTAGTCAAGCTTGAAAGACTGTTTTGACTCAAAAACCTCTGGCCGCTCTGCCAGGCCTGGGCAGTACCTTCAGGCTACAGCAAGGGCCGCATCTGTGTTTTGTCTGCGGAGGCCGTTGGCGCTGGGAGATCAAGGAGCTTCCCGATCCGCCGGGACGCCTCACTCGGCACCACGGGCTCAGCGCCCTCCAAGGCCGGGCTGTGCCCAGCGCTCCCAAAGCCACCGCAGGTGCCTCTTCCACCCTCTCTCTACCTGGCACCAACCCAAATCCTTGCTTTTCCACCCTAAACTCTCTACGGCTCCAGGGCTCTTTTCTTTAATGAGAATTAACAGATGCTGCTCTTACCTGGGAGGCTTCATTAGAAGAAACAACAAGCTCCAACATCAGATGTGTCCAAGTTACCCCCACAAAACAGGGTCTCTCCACACACCCTCAACTCAACAAACCTCCCTTACACTGCAGAGGGGCTTGGGGAGATGGAAAGCAAGCCCGGCCCAGCGCCAGCCTAACGCACACCAGCTGCAGCTCCATGGAGAAATCAGCTACAGCTGAACCTGAAGAAGGCACTTGATTGCCATGAAAAAAATAATGCAGAGAGCAGTACCCTTTTGCTTGCTTTTGGGTCAGGAAACTGCAAGTTTGGGCACATGCTCTTTTCCCAAGTCAAACAGATCACAGAGATTGCATACAAAATGTGCACAGAAACTCCAAATGCGCACGGAGACTCATACGGTTGCCTGCAATGGTGCAGGCAAAGACTCTCTCCTTGCAGATGCAGTTTTGAGAAGTGGCATTGGAAAAGGCAGAGGGGAATGTCTGCTGGGAATCCTCCAGAGCTTTGCCCTCAAGCACCATGCTAAAGCATGAGCTGCCTCCCCTGCCGGCACGAGCACTTTATGCAGGGGTTTCTACAAGGTTTTGAAGCTGCAAATGTTCCAAAGATTGTTTAATAAGTAACACCAGTCTCTTATCAATCATAAGGGGTGCAGCTAGAGAGAGGGGCACAGCCCTGGCAGGACCACCCAGTAGATTTGTTGAATTTGGAGGAACAAATATTTAAAGTTGGAATTTTCCCTGTAACCTCCAACCTGTAGCTGAGCTGGATATTTAAAAGTGCAGCAAAACAGAATGAAGCTGCAAAGCCTCGTTCCCAGCTCATGCTGCTCCCCAGCAGCTTTTCTAATTGCGCTGCACGTGTTTTCCCAGATGAAATGAGAACTGTGGGGCTTGCAAACAGTGCCAGCTGGTAAAGAGGTTAGATGTAAACTCTGAAAAGAAAAAGAAATGTTAAAAATGAAGGGTTTCTTCGCTTGTCCCTTCCAAAGTGGTTCTTGAAGGTGGGAAACTTCATCCTCCAAGGCCAGGGGCTTGGAGAGTCAAGCACATGGGTACAAGGAGAATGGTGCCCGGTGCAAGTCGAACTGCAGCAGCAGCCTGGGAATGACCTTGCATGGATAACAGGAGCTCCACGTTCTCATCCTGCCCTTTCCAGGATCCCTGCTTCAGAGTGCAAGGAGGGAGACCCATCTCTGCACTGCACCAGCTCCAGCTGCACGAAGCCCAGGAAACGCCTCCTTTTCTTGTCTTTTATTTTCCTGGGGACACACTCAGTCCAAGCACAATATTGACAAGAAATGCCTCTTTCCGAGATTCCCAGTCCTAATCCGTGGGACTTGGAGCTGGCGAGAGCATTGTAATGAAATATTAGCACGAGTTGCCTTGGTAACTGCCCAGATGAAGCCCTCTTATATTCACTGAAGTTCTCCCAGCGTGACTAATACCTCCTGGGCTATAGTTGCACCGCGCCGAACGTCCTGAATGCATGACCAAGTCAGCAGAGCAAACACTCTCAAGCCCCATTTACACGGTTATGGCTTAATCTGATTATTTTGCAGTTTGACCAAGAGCAGGGAGAACCTGCAGCATTTCCCCCTGCCCTTGCCCCCTGCCACTGCTTTCCTCTGGCCTCTCCGGTGAACAAAACCTCGGGTTTCCCAGGCCGTGTTTCCTCGGGTGGAGAAGCAGCAGCCCGACAGCTGAGTGCAAATTGCGGGCATCTGTTGGGATGCATCTGGGAACATCCTCTGCGTCCCGCTGAGCTCATCAGCGAGGGGAGCAGGTGGGGATGCCGAGGCCTCGTCCTCCCTACGGCTCCATCTGACTTTATTTCTTGGGGCTGGATTTTGACTTTCCACTTGCATTGAGTGAGATTGGGGATAGAGCACCTGCAAGGAGGGCCTGCAAGCGCACGCATTCTCACCTGGTTTGGGCCTTTTGGAGATGCATCGCGTTATTTCCTTTAGCAGGACTATCTCCTCATTCAGACACCCATTTCCACGCAGCAGGCCAAGCTCCCCAGACTCCTGCTTTATGTCAGAGAGAAGGCCATGGCCATATATTAAGACACGCTGGAGAAAGTTCAGGGCTTTGGCAGCTCTCGTGTGCAAGGTGTAAAGCCTGGTCTGCCGTCCCAGGTCACCGGTGCGTGCACATTGCCTGCAAAGCAAAGCTCACGTGTCCCTGCAAGACAGAGCAGGGCGCAACACGGGAGCATTTGTGCAGGGAGACACTCAACCTTCACGGGAACTCGTCTCCTGCTCCTTTGCAGCACAAGCAAATCTCACATCCCATCACACCTGCGTCCGCCCTAGATAAGGACTGGCCGTGGTTCGGGTTCCCTGTCAGGAAAAGATTTTACACGTTTCCATTGTCACGGGCATTAATCTGGAATCTAAATTACTTCCTATTTGGGAAAGCATCTGAGCTTTTTCCGTGCTGATTATTCCTACGGTAGCTTAATATGGGCAGCTAGGTATTTTGCACTTAAAAATAAATCTCCCCCCAGGAGGAAAAAATAACAAATAGGAAAATAGGAGCGTTCTGCAAAAGAGAAGAGCTGTCAGCCTGTTTTCAGCACGAGAAAGATGGTGCCACAGCCAGGAACCTGATCTACAGCTGAGGCTCAAATCCCTCTGCACTATGTTTTATTGTGTGACCTTAGGCAAATCACTTAGTTTTCCCCTCTCGTCACCAACTTAAACCGAAAACAGCAGCAGTCACAGGGTGCAATGAGAATAAAAGCTGTGACTCAGCCACCGAGTGGTAGTGCATTTTTAAGTCTGTTCAAAACGGATTTAACAGCTAAGCCCTGCTTGATGCCATCGGTTCAACAAATCCTGCACGTGCTGCCCGCTCTCTCTGGTTTGCCCTCCAGCACATTAAACAGCTAGCACAGAAAAGGGCAACTTTGGTGGCGTTTTAGCAGTCCAGAAACACTCCGGTCCCTAAGCTCAGCTCCAAGGCCAACACGGGGTGACACACATTGGGATCCCTCCCTGCAAAAGGCTAGGTTTGCAGCGGTGATGCTTCTACCAAGGCAGCTGGGAGCACCACAGAGACCAGTCCTGGGTTGCTCCTTGGCTGGTGACACTCGGCATGAGATTTTCCTCCCTGGCACCAACCTGCAATTCCCTCGGCACGTGAAGGATGCTGCTGTTGGGCATCACTTCTGTGCACTTGTCCACAACCCGTGCAGAGCCGCCACGGTAACCAGAGGCCTTCCCAGAAAGGCTGGTGCGCTGGCCTAGATCATGTTACTGCTTTTAAAGGCTTTGCCTTATTATGAAGGGTAATGTTTAGAATAAAGAAGAAAGAAACCTCAGAGCCACAGCTGGGCTATTTGTAGGAGGCTTCTCCTCCGTGTTCAAAGATCCTTGAAAAACTGGCAAGGAAACCAAAAGCATTAAAGGAAAAAAAAAAAAAAGTACTTTGCAGATTAGGAGATTAAAATTACAAGTACACAGTAGAGTAATTTTATAGTAATTAAATTCATTAACTTGGGTATATGTTGCCATTAACTTGGGTGTACATTGCTGAAGGTGGTTTGGGCTTTTAAATGTTTATTGAAAGGAGCCACATTATTCAAGAGCTTCAGATGTGGAATTCCTGATGAAGGGTGCTCACCTAGCGGGACTGATCCATAGATCTGCGCTCCAAAGGGCTCCAAAGCTGAAACCCACTTGGGAAGCCCTGGCGGGATCTGCCCAGCCGGTGCCTGGCACTCCCATCTCCGTGCTGGGCTTCCTCCCTTATCCCTGGACCGGGAGGCTCCCGGGAAGCGGAGCGGGCACAGGCGCGTGCCCCTTGGCATCCTCGCCCTGGGCGCCGCGCTCCAAGCATGAGCTAGGAATAAAGGAATTTAATTAGTTGGAGCCTGCCTCTATCAACCAGCTCCGGTGGGAGGGATGGGGAGACGGTGCAATAAAGCGGCTGTGTGATTTGCATGCTAACAAAGGCACCCGCTGCTGCTCCGGACAAGCCTCGACTCGATCCCGAGGCTGGAGCTCGCACCAAGCCCGGCTTGCTCCGCAGCGCGCCCGCCACCCGCGCGCCCGCGCCGGGGCCACGGGGCTTTCAAGTGAATTACAACGCGCTCTGCTCTGCTGTTTAATGTCTCCCTGACTGTTGCCTGGCCTGCAGCGGGCTGGAAAAAAAAAAAAAAAGCAGATTAAGCGCTTTGGAGTGTTTATCAAACCCTTATTATTGCAGCCCTCAATGGGGCCGGGAGGGAAACATCCGATGCTCGAGTGCTCGTTGGTGCTGGTACCGGTGCCGGGGCTGCTGCTGGCCCAGGAGGGACCTGCCGGTGACAACGTGTTGCCTTTGGCAGCAGGATCTGTGTAATCTGCTCCCCGTTCCCTCCCAGCTCTGCCAACACAACCATTGGTGAGCCAGGCTGTGAACCAGGATGGGCAACAGACCCAGCTTTAAAAACAGCAGGAAACAACTTGGGGATTTTTTTCTTTTTAAGCTGGTTTAACCTTCCTGCGCAGAGCCCTCTCGGCGAGACATCTGCAACGGGCTGGTGACACAGCTCAGCACGAGCAGTTGTCCAAGGAAGAGGCATCCAACTCCTGCCGATTTAAGACAACCAAAAAAACCATTCCTAATATTAATGAGCATGCAAAGGAGCGTGGCGTATGAACCAGGCCAGAACCCAATATTGTGCAGGGGCGGGAGGACGGGTCAACGCACCCAAATCTGAGCCTTTTTTCTTTAATTCCCGGGAGCGTGTGCGAGTTGTGCTGCTTCAGCTGGTTTTGCAGAGCTCGTAAACCCCGAGTGTTTTGCTGAGGAATTTCCAGTCAAGTCCAGATAAGTGGCAGGGACAGCACACAGAGTCTCTGGAAAGATGAATCAGCAGCAATAAAAGGAAAAGAAAAACAGTTACTTGCTGCAGTGCTTATCTGGGAGCCGGGTCGAGTCCCTGCTTTGTCAGGAGCTTCCTGAGCGGTCGGCAAGACCCAGCTCCCAGCCGTGCCCGCAGCGGGAATGGGAAGGCAACGGGATCCCCTGCCGGGAAGCGGGAAGCAGAGCCAGGTTCTCAGGGCGAGACCTGGGTGGTCTCGGAAGCGGCTCGCAGGCGTAATTCCCAACGAAGGGCAGCGAGCATTCCCATCTCGGCAGCGAGCCGCAAACACCCCGCTGCTGAAGGGCCGGGAAAGCCCTGCGGATGCTCCTCCGAATGCTCCTCGTTTCCCGCAGGATCCCTCGGAGCCAGAGGCTCCGCTCTGCCGCCCGCTGTGCGTCAATCCCCCGTCCTGAACCCCTCCTGATGCATCTCAAAGCACCGCAACTCGCAGGTGCTGGGAAAGACCCAGGAATTTCAATGCATTTCCCTTCCTCCAGGCTATATCCCCCTCATCTCTTAGTAGATTTTTTAAAAATATATTTCACGTGTGCAATGAAATAGATTTGCAAAATCAGCTGTCAGAACCAGGTCCCCTCCGCACCCAGCCACCTTGTCGCTTTTTGCCCCGCAGTATTTCACGAAGGCTCCAACAGCACCAAGGTTTTTTGTGCATGACTCGCAGTGCAAATTCGTACCCCTTGGGATGGTTAAAATTTTAGGGAACCACCAAACCTCCCGCTTTGGAACGTCAGACACATGGCACCAGGTGCCCAAGGGCGTTAGCGGTCCCTGTTTTGCTGCTCTGGGTTAGAAGCAAAGGCTCCCACATGGATTTGCTGACATGTCCAGGGTCGGAGGGCTGCTCTCCTTCCCACACAGCAGCAATCATCCGAGTGCTTCCCTGAGAACTGCGCGGCACCCTCCAAGGCAACCATAAATCTCCCAAACGCTTTGACAGGCAGATACATCCTGTTACGCTGCTTCACGACTGCAGAAATTCAGGCAAACCCCAGTCATGTCGTTTGCAGAAGGTCACGGTGGATCCTCACCAGACTCGCATGGAAAGAGTTGAAAATCCTCCTTGAAATCTGCCCTGGCTGCAGAAAGGAGACGAGTGGGGCCCGGGGCAAGCGCCACCAAAGGAAAGGAATCCCCGCGGGCTTCCTCGGGGATGCAGAAAAACCCTGCGACCCATCCCAATAAATTTTCCACTCTCTTTGCAACTACTCATCTTTATGGCGCTTACCTTCCATGTATCATTTTTATAACCAGAGATAAGGATGGGATTACAACCGGGGGCTGCAAGGCACCCGCACAGGGACCCTGCTTCCCTAAGCAGAAAGAGCAGCCTGATCCGCATCCAGCCATTCCCGAGGTGGTCTAAACTCATAGCGAGGGTCAGAGCAGCCCCTGGGGCTCGCCGGGGCCAAAGCTCAGCTGCAAAGAGCGCCCTGCCCAAATGGGCAAGGAAATCACTCACGTCCAGCTCCCGGCGCCGGGTTTAGGGCATCTGAAACGCCCGCTCCCTGCTCTGAAAAGGTTCTTGTGTTTGCTCAAGATGCGGCTGCCACCTCTTCGTGGTAACCAAGTGGTTTGCGAGGGTGGCTTTGATCTTCAGCAAACACTGCGGTCTTAAAATGCAAAGTGTTTTAGCAGCTCCTCTTTGGAAGCTGTAAGTGTGGCAGGCTCTGCCTCCCTTCGGATCTGGGAGGTCAGAAGCAAAAAAAAACTAAACAGAAAAAGAGCACAGGGAGTATGGCTTAAGATTAGAAAAAAAAAAAGAGGGCAAAAAATGTCTGTGAACATCGGGCTGCTGAGAAAGGGAAGTGATTCCTTGATGCATAACAGCATTTTGTTAAATAGCAGGAAGAATCTGCACTAATCTATGAGGTATTTAACAAGGAAAAGCGACTGATGGGGGAGAAAAAGTGGATCTCATGAGATGTATTGGAGCAGCAAAAGGCTCCCGGTTAGGGCAGAAAGGGAGGGCTGTGGATTCGAGGTCCTTGCACGGGAGCGGGGTGTCCCCAGGGTCTGCTTGCGGCGCGTCCCCATGGCCAGCAAGTGCTTTATAAAGGACATAGTAACCGAGGTATGGGCCTCATCCTGCTTTAAGGACCGCTCCGTTGGCGCCTTTCAGCATCTCCTGTCTCAGCAGTTTCGAGTGAGGCACCAGGCTCACAAACCACAGCTAGCCAGGACATTCCCTTGGGCCCCCCTATCAATTAATTGCTCTCCAGATCTCCGCATGCGAGAGCTCAGCAGCTCCCATATCAATCCCAGGGCTGTCCAGCGCTTCCATAGGGCCCTTTCCCAAAGTCCTGTGTGCCAAGAGCCAGCCGGGACCAAGGTTTCCTGCTGCCTTCGTGCCCTCGTGCAGCTCAACAAGCATCAGGCGCCGGGAGCAAGAGCTCAGCTGGGCAACCCCGTCTGCAGCAGGATCCTAGACCGCAGCTCAAGCTGCTTAATCTGGTCCCCATTAGACTCCTGTCAGCCAAAAAAAATGACTTAATTCAACGTGTGTGTTTGGGGGGTAATCACGCTTTTCAGTGCAGGCTCAAGAGAGCCCGGAGGTGATTGAAGACCCAAGCTGTGCAAACGATTTTTCAGGAAAATATGCTAAATATGGAAAACAAGCAGGCTGCTTGTCCAAGACAACAGGAATCTGACCCAAAATACACCTCAGTTAGATCATGTCTCTGTCTGATACTGTTCCATGGGAAAGAAGTTGTTAGTTGTACAAGACGCAGTAGCAAAAAGGTTTATATTGTCCATGTCTGGGGACTGTTCAGTGAAGGCTTGCTATTAAAAAAAAAAAATCCTCGTGCTGTAAATAGTCCAAAACCAACTATAATTTTAGCCTGGGACTTGAGCAGAACTGCAGAATTATTTTAAAAGCAAAACAAAAGATGCTTCGTGTTTGCTCCTGAGAAGGCAAGAGTTGCTGCTTAGCTGAGCTGGGACTTGGCGAGCCACTAATTCAGCTACAGAAAGAATACAGAAGAATAAAACATCGAATTATTTCGTAAGTTTTTGGACATATTTGGCACACAAAACTCCAAAGAGGAAAATATCCCTTGTAGTCTGGCATTTGCCATCCCTGGACAACTCTAGTCCAAGTTTAAAAAATTAGAATCAGTATTCCCAGAGGATGGAAATTAAATCTTTTTAACCAGGGCAGCAGCTTGGCTGGCAGTGGGGCTGGGGATTATGATGCGTTTTTATGAACGAGGACAATCAGCCCAAGCTGTCAAATGGCTTTAATTAGGATTACCAAGGCGCTACCCAGAAGCGAAGAGGTTTGTAGGAAACCAGATGCCAGAGCCAGCCACGTTCTGCTTTGCAAAACACGACTAGCAGATGGCTGCAGACTCATTATGTAAGAGACTGGCCAGGAGTCTCCATGGACATACACACATCCATAGGCAGAGAGGAAAAAACCACAGAGAGATGTATTGTCCTGGTTACACTTTTGGAAGAACTCGTAGGACACAGGGCTCGTAGCTGTCCTGGTACCAATGAAAACCTGTCAGAAATGATGTGCAAACCACATACTTGATTCAAGGAGCTTTTTCTACCTGCAGAGGATTTTTGCCTGGGCAACGAGCTGCATAGGAAGCTCCAGCGCGTTTGCTTCCAAACCTGCTCCTGCTGAGCCCTGCTAGGAAGGGATGGAGAAGTTTTGTTCCCTACCATTTCTGAGCGGTGTCTCCTGGATGAGGCCCCAGAGCTGGCACCAATCCCTGTGGGCATCTCTCCATTCATCCAGTTCAAAGAGGAAACGCTTGGCAGGAGCACAAGTTCATCTTCCAAAACCCTCGGAAGACCCGAGCGCAGATGGTGCAAAGAAAATATTCTCACTTGCCGCCACGCCAACCCGCTGCAGCAAAAACAAGGGAACCCATGAGGGGGGAAAACAGTGGGAACAGGCAGGCACCGTCTGTCATCGGAGCAGAGCGCCCCTATAATTAAGAGCAACGCCTGGTTTTGGCACCGTGCGTTTCTAATGGGTGCTGCCATAGCACACACAGCCGCTGTAGGTGAAACTGAAGCTGCACCGTGCGTGATATATGACACTTTATCCGGGATATTTCATCCAGGCATGGGAAAGGCATGCTCACACTGGAATGTGACGCTTTGAGCGTTGCTCCTGTCAATCCTCAAAAGCTTTTGCAGGCAACCTGACCTGCCCAAACCACTCTATTCTTCGGCTGAAGATTTTAAACTAATAAAAGCAGTAATAGGTGGAGAGCAGCGGGGACGGGTGATGCCGAAAGGAGTTGGCAGGCAAAGTCCTGGAGACTTAGTTGTGTCCTTGCATCCCAAACCAACCTGGATCCTTGATGTGTTTTGGCACGTGTGCTCAGGGGAACAGACACAAGCAAAATCTGGGAGAAAAATGGTTGCTGTGAGCAAGGCACTATCAGAAGCACCGAGGTGGG
>JAVCKT010022079.1:0-11827 GCA_032273925.1 Rhynchotus rufescens
GATCGAACTTAAAATTGATAAGATCGAACCATTCTTACAAGTACAGTCTCTTGAGAAACCAAAACAGGAAGTATAGAGTTTATGTGACCAAGGGAACTTTACCCAATGCAGCCGTTTAATGTCAAAAAGATGCCTTCAGAAGAAAAAATATAATTAAGGCAGTTCATAGAGGAAGCACTGAACTGAACTGGAAACTGGAGGGTACAGGTTCAAATTCTGGTGCATTGCAACACATTAATGCAAGGGAATGAGTTTAAATATTTCATTTTCTCAATGAAAATAGTATGTCTCTATTTCCTTTAAAATACAATACATTATCCTAAAGTAGTGATAACATAATGACTTCGATACTACAAAAACAATGCTGAAGGAGTAATTTTCATAGTTCTGTTTATTTAAATGAAGAGACCAAAATTTTGTTTAATTATCTCTGATGATGACCGTAATATTGACCTAAGTAGCTTTAAGAGTTGTATTAGTCTCAAGGCTATTTGATTTACTGTAGGCAACTAACAGATGAAATCAGAGCTAAAATTTTTTAAACATGATACTTGCAGTTTCTAAAAGATAGTATGCAAGTCTGTCTTTTGAGTTTCCAGATGTAAGTCAAGATTTTGCTTGCTGTATTCAGGCAAATGTTGTTTATTTTGGATAACAGTATGATTTCTCTCCTTGCAGTGATGATGAGTGAATGTAATATTGGATCACTTTGTTTTATGTTAATTAAAGATACTATCATAAGAACTGGTAGAATGGTCAAAGTAGGGAGCTGGATAAGAGGGCAGCTGAAGTTAACATGGAGCAGATGTGTTTCTAGATGGTACTAAACTATACAGAGGAGTGAGTGAAATTGAGCTGTCATCTAGCTAAGAGTTCACAGATCCCAAATATATGTCCTATGTTTTTATTTGGCTTTTATGGACTTACATACCAAGATACTACCTCCTTGGTAGAAGCTGTATGTGGGAGATGATTATTTAACATCCTGCTTCTTTTCTGTCATAACTTGAGATGATGCTTAGAGTACTCTTGGCTGTGAAGTACAATCATGTGCAACAATCATTATTTGAAGTGCAACAGGAGGTAACCCTTATTGCCAAGAAGGTTTATGTTTTCAATGTTGCTACTTAGAATGAAACACTGAAAAATTGTGATGTAAGAGGGGAAAAATGTTGGAAACAGGCTATAAGCATAAAAGAACTCAGGAGATAGGGACTTAGAAGAAAAGACAAAAATATTTTTCTTCAAAATGTCTCTATAAAAAGAAAAAATAATGAGAGAAAAAAATCATATTTTATGTTGTCATATTTCTATTGGTAGAAATGAAATACATTTTGAACAGAGAAAAAAGCCATTATCTGAACAGAGAATTTAGGTGGGAGAAAACCTGTCTATTCAGTTTAAATGGGAGTAGTCACCTTGTTGAGAGGAGTGCATAAGGACAAGAAAGGAGAAATAAAAATGTGGGAGAAATTAGAATGGTGTCATAATTTCTGTAGAATCATCTGAAATGCAGGTAGGTAGGAAGCAGAAATTGTAGGTAAAAGAACTGTAGATTTCCTTTCAGGAAGGAGGCAAAGGTGGAAGTCTTCAAAGAGTCAGTAATGCTAATGAAGAGAGCAGAAAGCTGATGTGAAATCATCTATCCTAGCAGAGTGCCTTGTAAAACTGAGTGGGCAGACCAGGTTAGGGAGGGGAAGCTTAGTCACACTGGGGGAAGAAGTAGGGAGAAGAAGAAATGATGTTTGGTGAAGACGGTATAAATTAAGGACATTGTCATTAAATGGTTAACATGAGTATCTTCAAACACATGCTTCTTCGTGCTTGTTTTGAGGTGACTACTTGGTCTGTATTCTTGGAGTTAAAACCTCATCATAAACTATTCATTCCATTTTATCAGTCAGTGAACACCATTGTCCATGCCAAAATAACAGCTTTGTTCCCCTCAGTGGCAAGTATCAGCTGTTTTTGTTTTTGAGGCAAACCACTGACTAATATAGGGAAGGCACTGTTAATTCAAGAATAAAAGTAGAGAACAAAGTAGTATGGGATGTATGTGAAGAGAGAATATGATGGGAATGTAGTCAAATTTGCATACAAGCAATTAAAACACTCCTAGAGTCCAGCTCTGCAGTTAGCTTCAGTTTTGGGGCTTTCACATAGCTTAACATTTACTGAGGTGAAAAAAAGGACTGCACTGTTCAAATGAGATACTTAGCTACTTGCCGTCCTCTTGAACCTTGTACTTACCCCCAGTAAAGTGGTAACCTGTCAGTCACTGTCATTCTACCTCTTTGCTATTTATTTTGTGCATTGTGCCAGATTGAATTCTTTAGGAGGAATTTTGTACCCTGCTTGTTCTACTGAAAGCAAAATAGCAAAGAAAATCCTTGAAATAAATGAACCTTGGAGACATAAATACTAATTTTTATTGAACTACAGTTTTTACAGTAGCAAGTAGAGTTATGTTCGCATTTCTATTATGAACTTCATTTTGGAGGGGCCTGTAAATCTGCTACAATAATATGCTCATTTCCGAAAAAGGCTGGGATACTGGCCTTGTGCTCAATAGACTTTTGTGTTTGAACTAATTGAAAGGGCCCTTTTTTCTCTAAAGGCACCTGTTTAATTAGATAATTACATAGTAAATGGGAATAGTTACTCTAATTTTATCAAAGGATTAGTGTGCTGAGAGTCTAAGCTACTCTCTGAACCCTGGAGGTGAATGGAGAAGACCAAAGGGAGACACACTTGCAGTGCTGTTGCCTTTACTGTGTCTCTTGTGTGAGACAGGGGGTTTTTTTTTTTTTTTTTTTTTTTTTTCTGCAACGGAACCTGGCACCATAGTACATTCCAGTACCTTTTGGGTCCTGGGATTTAGATGCTACACACAGATGAATTTTCTTAATGACATACTAGGAAATCTTTGCATCACTAAGGAGAGGGGTAAAGAATTAGAAGAAGGATGTACCCTGCTGTCTGGATGAGAGGAGGATTTTGTAGTGTTCTCAGGTGTGAACTTCCTCTGAACCCTAAACCATACTGGGGTGTGTGGATTTGTGTGCATTTGACATTTTTCTACAGTTCTGAGGCACCGCTGACCAGATCTGTGCAGAGCAGAGCAGTCACTGATGCATCAAGCATGAATAATTCAAGATGGATTGAATTTTAAACTGCCAGGAGTATCCCTTGAAGAAAGATAAAACAGAGGTTGAGCATAAGCCAAAGCTGTGGCACCAAGGTAGCAAACCTGAGGCCAATGGAAAACCACGCACTTGATTGTTTTTGCACTACCGAGTGTGATATATGTCTAAATGGAATGTGAACAGAAGCCTGCAGAATAGTATAAATACTATGGAAAAATGTTCGTGTGGTAAACAGAACTGAGGCACACCTTAACTCAGGGCACAGCTCCTGTCTAATCTTGAGTGTCTGGTATTTACTCTTACTTTTCCTAGTAGATTTGAAAAAATATTCAGTTTTTGGGGGGACAAAAGGAATTAACGAACCATCTCTCTTTGGCCCTGTAAGTTAACTCTTCCAGAAAAGACATTTTAGTGCTCTATCCTCTTTCCTCTTCCCTCCCCTCCATGAAAATATTTTCTTCAAAACTGAGTGTACAAATCCTAAAATAGGATTACTAGTTACTTCTAACTCACAATAAAAATAGACTAGTTTGACTAGTTACTTATATTAGAAAAAGATGGTAAAGTATAGCAGTATGGTGAAAACAGTATGCATACATTAGTGTAGTGTATTGTATTGTAGTAGTGTATTAGTGAATATAGTGCAGAGGGGGCAGGAGACAAATGAAATGCATTTCCTTCATCATATATGAATGATAACAGCAGGATAAAAGAACTAAATGTATAAAACTCTAAAGTCCCAGCATGAATACTGTAGATTCAAGGCGAGATCAAAAAAAAAAGTGAAAAAGTATTCCAAAACCTTGAAAACTCAGAGACTTTTAGGCGCTATTTCTAGTTAATATCTTTCATTGTGTCTGAAGTATTGGCTTTGGATTTTGACTGCTCCACCTCCTCTCAAAAAACAAGTAACACAAGCAAAGCCCCTTGGCTAATACACAGGGCTATAGAGATTTATTTTTTCATAACCTATTGTAATTCTGAAGCATTTTGGTAATTTAAAGCAGCTCTCTAACATCAGCATGGACATTTTTCCTTTCCTTTCCGTCTTGAACTTTGGAGCTCTCTGCCTTCGAAGTAATAATTCTCTTCACTGTAATAAGCTTTATGGCCAGATTTCTAAAGGATGTAATGGCACTTTTTATAACAGCATAAATATGTTAGTGTCAAATCAGTAACTGCAGCTTTTTGTGTGGATACTTAAAATAAGGATACACACCTGGTGGTTGGGAAAAGGAGACACAGATTTTTACAGAACAGCTAATAATTCTTGATTTGAATAAAGTACTTAATTCACATACTCCAATATATATACCTTTTTTGGCATATAGCTATAAAATTCTATTTCACCATTAGACACTACCTAGTTGATTTTTGTGCATTCCAGCAGTTTGAAATATTGACCTTTAAATATCCCTAGATTTTAAAGAGGCAGTAAACATAAGGACTGTATTATTTAAGCATTATAGCTTTTGAGACATCCACAGTGAAACAGTGTTATATTCCTTGAGATCAAAAGGCCAGCAGTTCTGGAGTGAGCACATCCCTTGTGGATTAATTACAGTGAAATTACTCATTTGGAGCACTATACCAAAGCTCTGACACTATCCAAGCTGCAGTAAAAATTTCATGTGAGTTTTCTTTACACTGAGAGAAATGCTGCAATGACAAAAGATGTTTTATTTATAGCAATCCTTGCTATACAGGAGAGGGAAGAACTACTGCTCACATTTTGATGGCTGATATTTTCAGTGTAGCATGTAGTTCTTTTTCAACTACATTATAGCTTTGATGCTTAAAATAGATGCATGATAGGCAGAATAAAATTGCACTTGGCTCTTGTCTTCATATTGCCTTTACTTAATGAAAGATCTCTTAAAATCTGATTTTTTTTTTTAAAGATTGTTAGAGAAATTTTGGATTTCAAAAGTGAGAAGAGACTCAGTATCTGCAAAGATGGACATAATCCACAGAGCAAGGACATATTTGAGGCCTCTCAGATCATTCCTGATCTGAAGAGGTTAGTAGAGACTGCATCAGACCCAAGTGTACACATGAGTAAGAAGGCATAGTTGTGAGTTAGCATGAGGACTCCTTATCTTTATGGCTGTGCTCCTAATTTCCAATGCAAAAGTCTAGCTTAGCTTGTTTTGTAGAAAATTGTTAGGTAACTCTGCAAAAGTTCAAGAAAAAAACACTGATTCAAAAAGAAAAAAAAAAACAGTATTTAACATAGTGCATAGATTGAGTTAAACTTCACAACTTAACTACTGTTAAGGGGGTACAGAACTTCATCTGGATAGATGAAGGGCAGTGTGTAAGAAACTAGACTTAGTTAAACATCAGTAAAATAAACAAACCAACCCCCCTACATTCTCTCCCTCATTTTGTGATTTGCAAATTTTAACATCTCTACTGCAGTGTCATGGACTGCACAACTAGCCATCACCTGGGGATGACTTCCAGCAAGCAGGAAAGTGAAAGCCTCTGTCTAATCTATGGAGCCAGGGAAGAAAAGATGTGAAGGACAAATGATAAATGAGAGTTTTGTCATCTTTGTACTTTATTTTTATTCTTCTCCATTCTTTTTTTTTTTTTTTTAAGCTTTCTGTTTTTTACTTGACTCAGGTAAAGTCTGAGTTAGCAGATCAGGAAAGCACCATGTTGTTACCAAGAGTGGGGTAAAGCAAGGGTGGTAAGTGTCTCAATGTTAGCACGGATCTGACAGCTGACGCAGTACAATCATTATTTTTGCTGTGTTTTCTTCTGTTTTGCACATTTTCTATCTCACTTTGCCCAAAGGAAATAAGATCAATTTACAAGAAGAGACATCCAAGTTCATTGCAAACTTTATAAAAAGGATTATATCAGCAGCTTAAAATCTCACAAGAGACTTCTTTCTGATAAGAATCCTATACAGCTGAAGCTGATGAAAACAAAGGAGCAACCTAAAATGAAACCCTTAATTAATGCCTCAAATATCAACTATTTTGCCTGCTCTTCAGTAAAAAATACAAAAAGAAAAAAAAGAAAGTAGTCCTTGTTTAATGATAGAGTTGCTACTACTAAAAGTAACTCGTGTCCCAAGCGTGGGACAATCTTGTACAATGACTGTTGCATTCACAGTTTGGATACTTTGGACCCATTTATCCCATGCAGGCTAACGCAGCACCACAGGACACAGACTGAATTTCAAGGCCAGGGCTCTGGCAGGATTAGACAACACCTTTGTTAATGTGCATCATTATTTTCAAGCTAATATCTGTGTGAAACATATGCAGTCCCCAAGTATCTTCTGAGTTTACACTATCAGATACTTTCAGGGACTCCATGAAGAGCATAGAGCTGGGGGCAGGAGATGGAATTATATCTAGTCCTTTACACTGGAATTTTCACCAATAAGAGTTTGGAGGCTGAAGAAGGGGAGAGGTTATGCCAGTGATACTCAAGTTTCTTATATTCATCCCTTATAAAGGAATATGTACTGTAATTATAAAAAATAGGAGCCTCCAGCTGAACAAATAACAGGTAATGAGATTGGATTTTTTTTTTTATTTTAGAAAATAAAAATTCAATTTCACTTTGAGCACCAGATTTTTTTTTTTTTTTTTGACTGCTTGGAAGTGCCATTTAATCTACAGCTTTATTCAAGATTTCCATGTGGCTTACGAGGCAATAGTGATGTTTCAGTGAAACATCTACTATTGTTGTACTTCAAAGGAAAGCAATAAAGTAATTTCAGACTATGGGATTGTCTGATTTTCTAGTAACTCCTGGCTGAATAAATACACCACCAAGCCATTATTAAAATGTCCTTGAAAAATAGATCTGCTGGAAACTCTCATGTAATGGAATTGCAGCTTAGTACATCATGCTGCCAGTGGGACAACCATCAGTAGATTTTGACAACAAAAGTCCTGTGTTGGCTTCTTGTTAAATGCCAAGAGGACATTTTTTTTCTATGTAGTAAAGTGCAAAAAAAAAAAAAAAAAAAAGTTTGCTAAGCCTAACACGCTTAGCAATGAAAATTAAATCATTATACAGCTGCATGACGGTTAACAATACTGAGGTAGAATTTGATTGCTTAGAACAATAGTTACTTGTAGACACTTATTCTTGAGAGTGATCGTATTATCTAGTTGCTTTCTTGAAAGTAGTCCTAAGCTTGTTTTGCAGTAGCGCTTGCTTTTTTCTGGTGCCTTCTACTCCTCATCATACAATGTTTGAAACATCATACATATGTTTCACTATTTTGGATCAATGGACTCTAAATTTTACTTCTACGTGACTTGAAAAATGACCCCTGAGAGGTGTTATTTTACCTCACAGATTAGTGGAGAACAGTGTGGAAAGAGTTTAGTAAACATATATATGGACACATTCACAATGTGAAAGGCTTGTTTATGTTCAGAAAGACTAAGCATGCATCAACAGAAGTTTGTCTACTCCTGACTTTCAGTGATGCTGCTACACTCCTTTCGAAGTTGAGGCAGGCTTAAAACTCTTTACACTACATGGAACTTCAGACAAGAGAGATAATTGCAATAATATTTCCTAGTCTAAAATTCATTATTAAAAAAATAAGAACAACATGAGTTATTCCTACTCAAGCTGGCTCTCTGGAACTGTTTTAATTTTTCTTGGTATTGTTGACAAAATTCAGTGTTGTGGTAGGTTTGAAGCAGAGGGTGGGAGGTAAAAGAGGCCTGGGAGAGTCAGTGAGAGCTGAAGGTTTTAGACAAGTTCCAGGGTTCAAGTTACAGAATCATTTCTGTCTAGGATACATTATCTCTCTCTCTACTTCCCATACTTCTGTTTTCTTTTCCACATATTTTTTTCCCTCCGTGCTTCTTTCTGTTAATGTACTGAACATTGTTCCAGTTCTCTATCCTCTGTCTCCCAAGTAATTGCAAAGGGACCAGGGATCACTTCTGTCCATCTGCTAAGGGACAGAGTAGTCAAGATAATAATATAAAGAAAAAGAGAGAGAGAGAGAGGACCCACTGCATGATGTTCCTTTGCTACCAGTATGAGTGAAAATCTGGTCAAGTAGGAGATATAGATCAATTAATGTGAGTTTTCCTGCAGATGAGACAAAACTAGTATGTGCCATGTTCACAGATCTTAGTTGATGTCATTCTGTATTGACACTGGCGGATAAATGACCACAGTTTAGTGGTCATTCCACCTTTAGTGGAAGTATCTGATGAATGAGATTCATAATTTGTTCCAGCCACTGCTGAATTTTGCTCTCAATGAATGTTGAACATTAGAATGTTGCTGTTGTTTAAGTGAAAAACAAGCAATAACACTGGTCAATTTATTTCAGCTGCTTCTGCTTTTGAAAAACTAACGTTGTGTTAAAGGTGAATGAATGCTAGTTGCTGATTTAATGTGGTTGCAAAGTATCATTTTATTGCTATATAGTTCTTTTACATTACATGAAATAAATACCAGTAAATAGGATATTTTCACTAGGATAATTGCATGCCCACTAGTGGTTGTATTCTACAAATGATACTATCAGGGCATTACATTTGTAATCCAAACTGTGGCAATGGTACAAGAACTGTAAGTAGAACATGCATATTTGCAAAGGATCTGTATATAAGGAAATCTCTTCTAATACTACTGAAAAGATGATCTGAAGTCCCAGTCCCTAGCCAATGTTAGTAGTTATAATCAAACCTGATTTTTATCTCATCTCAGGTTTTCCGAAGAGAGTAGGGTTGTGGTAGAGTCATACTGACACCAGGAGGTTATCAGCATTACTTGTCAGAGAAGTACGAACATGGAAGCATTAACATGCTGCATCACAAAAGCTTTTTAGAGAAACAGTAAGTAGACAAAAAGGGGTGAAAAAAACCCTGAAATTCCCACTTGGTTTGTAGGATTATTATCTAAATGTTTTATTTTCAGCACAAGTGTCCTTCTCTCCTAAAAGAGAAAACATCTAAGGGTTTTACCTGGAGGCTTTTCAGCTAAACCTGACAGAGGTCAGAGTTCATTCTCCTCATGATGAAGGTTTTTTTTGGTCCCTCTTCCTAAAGCCATAACTAGTTTAGTTCTAACCCATAATAACTCTATTGAGTTATTGTTTCTGTTACAAATAATACTAACTGATGATGCTTCTACAAGCTTTGAGCTGATAATTCCAGTGCGATATAGAGAGTACTATCTCTAGAAGAGAAAGTAGAGAGTATGGACGCTCATAAGTCTATGGGGCCAGATAGGATCCACCTCAGGGTTCTGAATGAGCTAGTGGAAATGCTCACCAAACTGCTCTCCATCATCTATCTGTGGTTCTGGTCAACAGAGGAAGTTCCAGATGACTGGAGACTTGCCAGTGTGATACCCATCTACAAGATGGGTCAGAGGGAGGATCCAAGTCGCTGGAGAGCTGTGTGGCAGAAAAAGATTGGAGGGTGTTGGTCAATAGCCATCTGAACATGAGACAGCAGAGTACCCAGGTGGCCAAGAACTGGTTTGTATCAGAAACAGCGTATCCAGCAGGACCAGGAACTCCCTATACTCAGTGCTGGTGAGGCCGCACCTTGAATATTGTGTTTAATTTTGGGCCTCTCACTACAAGAAAGACATAAGGGTGCTGGAGTGTGTCCCAAGAAGAGCAATGAAACTGGTGAAGAAGCACAGACCTTATGAGGAGCAGCTGAAGGAGCTGGGATTAATTAGTCTGGAGAAGTCTGGAGAAGGCTGGAGAAGAGGAGGCTCAGGGAAGATGTTATCGCTCTCTACAACTACTTGGAAGGGGGTTACAGTGAGGTGGGATTTATCTTTACTCCAGAATAGCTATGAATAGAACAATAGGAAATGGCCTCAAGTAAGGCCAGGGCAGGTTCAGGTTAGGCATTAGGAAGAATTTCCACAGAAAGAGTGGTCAATCTTTGGAACAGACTGCTCAGGGAAAGTGGTAGAGTCACTGTCCGTAGCAGTGTTCAAGAAACATGTAGATGAGGCACTTAGAGACATGATTTAGTAGACATGTTGTTGAAGGGTTTACAGTTGGACTCGATCTTAATGATCTTTTCCAGCCATAATGTTTCTATGACTCTATTTGCATTATCAATTATTCATTTATTATTTGCATTATCAGTTATTCATTTATTGCAGTTTATATATAAAAACTACAAAAGCTGTATAAAAAGCTGTATAAAAAAAGTCTGTTTCTACCTCCTCCTTGAAAGACTAATGATTTCTATTTGTTATAAAATATTCCTCATTGGTATCGTCTTTTGTTTGTTTGTTTGTTTGCTTTTCAGTTTTCTGTTTTATTGCAATCTGGACCCAAAAAGAATACCTCAGAGAGAAATTTTGGTTTGGATATGTATTGTACTATGCTATTATTATATTGGTTACAAAGAAAATTGAGTAAAGGCCCCAGGATAGCTGTTCTTTTCAAAGTTAAGAGTAAGATAGTTTGAGTATAGAAGAGGTAGTGTTAGGTGAGTGCTTGAGTACTTTTGAGTTCGTACTCATAAGGAAGAAATGGTTCGTACTCATAAGGAAGAACATTTCAAATATTTTAATATTTGGGACTTTTTAAATAAAACAATGCTTATACCAAGGATGATCATTGCAAACAAATGTTTTTTTTCTTCATCCAGTGGTATCTTCAATTTTAAACTTTGCTTTGCAAATCTGTGGATGTACTAAGCTAAAAAAATCGTATTATATAGATTCCCTTTATGGTAAGTTTGAGCTTTCTGGCAACAGTTTTGTTTTGAAAGAATTGTTAGTAGTACTCTACCAATTACTCCCCAAGTCCATAGACCAAGGCCTAAAATACAGAAATACATCCACCCTGGAAGTTTTTCAGGGCATTTAACTCTATTTTAACAGTCATACTTTTTTGGTATGTCCTTTTTTATTCTTTTCTATCCTCAAATAGCCTTGTTGAGCATATGTTGAACCAGCAAGAAAAGTGAGTAGTTTTATCCTTGTTCCATGGTCCAGGTAGGATTTCTGAGAGATCAGATGGCAGAGCAGGGAGAGGCAGTGAGATGGTAGTACGAGGTAAGAGGACCAGGAGATTATTGAAACAAATATGATATTGGAGCCTTTCATCTCTACAAATCATCAGAAAGTTCATCAGAATGCTCTATTCATACAAAGAGTTGGTTACATAGAAAATAGCTGGTACTACAAAGGCAACTGGAAACCTATTCAAACCCCTTGAAGACTGAAGCAGCAACTGTAAATTAAGAAAGCAAAATCATAAAATGAAATATATAAATTTGGGATAAATGAATTTGGGATAAATTTGGGATAAAATGAAATATATAAATTTGGGATATATGAAGAACATTTGGAACTTTGGGAAAAGTCAGCTTTATATCTAAGGTGATCATTCTGCAAAAAGACAAAAACTGCAATGCATGGCTTAATGCTTTGCATTTAAATGCAGCCAGAACTTCAGGAGATTATCCTTGATTTCTTCACTGAGAATCATAGACGGGAAGCTAAGATATCTTGCTTAGAACTACTAACTCTGCCCCAAGCAATGGTAATCTGGGCAGTAATTTTCAGTTTGAAAGTGTCTGAGCAGACGGAAATATCTGTTCCAGGTCACACATCCACATCTCAGTTCATTAGACTTTATATATTTTGTATATATATATAGTATATATACAGTTTATATATATATATATATATAAAAACTA